>PVLC010008260.1:0-59257 GCA_004027655.1 Graphiurus murinus | reverse complement strand
CAAAGAAGTTGATTTAATTGTAGTGGATGCATGGGGCAGAGGGACACCCTAAAGCACATGATGTACCTACACAATCATATCAAGGTCACTCACTGAAGTGAACCTTAGGGGGAGGGAGGGGGAGGGAATCGGGGAAGGGGTCAAATGAGAATTTTGTGCAAATATGTTGTTAACAATTTGTACTTAACAAAGATGTATGCTATATTGCACGAATTACTACAATAAAAATTAAAAAAAAAAAAAAAGTTTGAGACATATTGTCAAGTTGTCCTCAGAAGTGTTAATAATGCCTTTTGATATCCTGATAGTGCTTTGAGGGCGATAATTTCTGAACATTATAGAGAATCTTGGGTCTTGTTAATCTTCCTAAGTCTTTGTAAGTTTTCATTAATCTCTTAAACTTGGCTAATACATGTCAAAGATATGGTTTTTATAGCCAGAGATTCCCCTGTGCTTCTGTATGCCCTGGAGAGTTGGTGGACTTGCACAATCCTGCCCTGAGTTGGTGGGTCCTGGCAAACTTCTTAAGACAGATAAGGGAAGGAATGATTTTTTTGTGTGTGTGGTGGTGCTGGTAATTGGACCCTGGGCCTCTTGCATCTCCTGGACCACTGAGCGACATCCCAGCTCCAGAATGGTCATACCTGGTCACTGTGTAGTTAATAGATGTCTTCATGGTATCAACCAAATTTGCTGAAAAAAGGCCCCTTTTCCTTTTAAAACTTCATTTTTGAGGGTTCAGTGTAAATAAATTATTTTACTCTAGCCATTGGTCAAAACTTAATGACCATGGAGAAGTCTGAATCTGTGTGTGTGTGTGTGTGTGTGTGTGTGTGTGTGTGTGTGTGTTTCTTGGGATGGAACCCAGGGCCTTGGCATGCTAGGCAAGCACTCTCCCACTGGGCTGCACACCCAGCCTGAGCCTTCATCTTTGAAATATCGACACACTCGTTTGCCTACCACAGGGCAATGACGAGCCCCGACTCTAATCCAGAAATTAAATTCTGGCTTCCTGAAAGTATGTTTGTGTGGGGCAGAAGTGAGGGAAAGAAACTCTTTTATTCCATTTTGAAAGGTTGTCCCTAGAAATAGTTACTAGGAGGGATATATATGTATGATATATGTGTTTCTGACTGTTTCACTTTGGAATTTCTGGCTGCTGTTTTTTTTTTTTTCAATTAGGAAAACCATTTTTTCATTAGTGTTTGGTCTTTTTGTGCTTTGCAACACTTAAAAGTTTAGGAATCACCTGGCTCTAAGTGTTTGCCCCAGACCTTTGAAAGCCTGGTAGATAAACTCAATTTATCCAGACTTGGCCGTTTTTGGCCCTGTCTCACCATCATGAAGAAAGGAGAATTCTAAGGTAGGAGCAGCAATTCACAAAGGCTTCACATGTTACAACACAACTGTTGTACTCAACTATTTCTTTCTCTCTCTCTCTCTGTACTAGGGATTCAAACCAGAAACATTCTGCCTCTGAGCCAAATCCCCAACCCTTTTTTATTTTGAAACAACGTCTCACTAAGTTGCAGAGGGCCTCGCTCTAAGTTACCGAGTCTGGCCACAAACCTGTGATCCCCCTGTCTTAGCCTCCCAAGTACAAGGATTACAGGTGTGCGCCACCATGCCTGGTTAACTGTTGGGTTCTTAAACTTTGATTTCTTGTAAAAAAAATTAGTATAGTGCTGATCAACTCCCAGCCATTTTATGCACCTAGTGTTACCTTCATAAAGTCATTTTTGTTTCTTGCAGGCATTCTTACACCGAATGAACCAGTGTGCAGCAGCGAAAGTTGATAAGAATGTAACGGAGGAAACAGTGAAGGTGAGGAAGAACCCTGCCTACAGATAACTGTGACCTGTAGCTAATTATGGGATGCTCCTTGAGGACCCTCAAGCGCAGCTTCCGCTCCACCATAAGTTTCTGTGCCACTCACTTGTGCTGGTTGCCCCTGAGCTAGCTCCTTCCACGGCTGCAGAGTGGCCTGTAGCTGTCCCAGCTGTCACTTCCATACACAGAGCACCTTCCAGAGGGAGAACAGGGCTGTCTATTTCCAGTATGCTCTTCTTAGGAGCAAAGCTACCCTCCCCCCAAAGCTTGCCAGCGAATCTGCCTACACTTCCACCTCTAGCCTGTCTCGTGGGACCATCCTGGTCAGACTTGACAACTCAGGCTTTGCCCTGAGAGCCAGGCATAGTGTCCTGTTTCACGAAGCCCTGTGGGAGTAGAGAAGTCCAGGCAAGGGGAGTCGGGGTGTGTGGGTTGCTGTCCATTGAAGATTTCAGTGCGGAGGGGGCATAGCATGCTCTCGTCTCATAAACCTCCCTTTTTTATTTTTAACTTGTTATACTACTACATTTACACATTTATAATTATTGTTTTTTTTTTTTACAGTTGTTGTTCTCTAACATTGAAGATATCCTTGCAGTCCATAAAGAATTCTTAAAAGTTGTAGAAGAATGTTTACACCCTGAACCGAATGCTCAGCAAGAAGTGGGAACCTGCTTTCTGCACTTTGTAGGATATATTTTTTGTTTACTTTTAAAGCTCTTTCCCCTTCCCCCTTGATTTTAAGATTTAGTTCCTAATACAGTAGTAAATGTGAATTCAGCATTAGAAGTAAACTCTGACACCAGCAGTTTGGGGTCTTTTAAGGCCAATGGAATCTTGTGCTTTGAGCCAGAAAAGGGGAGAATGCCCCGCATCATCCATTTTCCTCAGGGAGGAATAAACAGCCTTTTCTTTTTTCTGACAAGTTAGTTCTTCGCATCCTCTGTAGCTTTGAATCCTAATGAATATTCAGGATGTTCATTATGAATGGATTTTTATGTTTCTCTTGAACATAGTGCATTTTTCTTTGGAGGCAGAAAATCCTTACTCTGATAATGGCATTACGAGCCTTTTATGAGTCCGAATGTTCCCTTGTTAATTGGCTTGTGACAAATCTGGAGGTGGACAAACCCCAATGTGCCTGTGCCTGAATTTTCCTCCAGGCTGGCTTCTCAGAAGGTGTACTGGGCAGTACAGAGAGAATAATGCTCCTTTTTCTTGAATTACACATTCCGTGCCTGTGTGATCATTTTCATGTCTTTATATAGGGTAGCTGGAATTATTTATGCAGTTGACTTGCAAAGTAAGAAGCCACCTGTATAGTAAAAATTGTTTCAAGAATTAGAGAGCATTCTTAGTAAAAAATAAAATGAAAAAGGATGCTGCTATTTATGCCATTCCATTGCTTCTAATTTCTAGAATATCAGTTCGAATCCATGTACTCATGAAAATGCTACACAAGTAATGTTTTACCTAGAAAATGTGAGAGTATCATATCATAGAAGTCAAACCTTGTGTATCTTTAATTTTCCGTTTAATCTTTTATAAAGGGTTCCACGTGTGGTTTCTAGATCTGTCTTGTTCTTTCTGTAATCAGGAAATGTCTCATAAAGATCTCTCTTAAAGGGAGAGGCCCCTTGGGTGGAGGGGGATTGAGCCATCCTGTTCTTGGGCACATCTGGGAGCTTGCTCAGGCTGTTCTTTTTCACCAGGAAAATCAGAATCTTCTGCCAGCTGGAGTAGTTGCTCTCTCAGGCTGAGGCTGTACTTGGGAATCCTGCCTTCTGATAGTCATTTCCTTAATAACACATTATGAATCTGTCATCCATGAATTTAGCTAAACTATTTTTGAAGTTTGTTTATTTATTTATTTATTTAGGCTCATACCATCTCTTGAGATGAGTAATTCAATCATTTTCTGCTGGCTATATATAAAAAAGCACTTAATGTTTCTAAGGGTGTAAATTTGAGATTTCTAAGGACACATTTCTGTCCTTATATTTGATCAGTAATTTTTTTTATGTGTCTTCCTCCGCTTTGGTAGCTACTAATCATAGTCATTTCAAGAAAAAATTTTGCAGATGAAAGGGAGCTTAGAGATCGTGACAGTAAAATTCCTTTTTTCTTTAGGAAAGAATCCCCTCTATCTATCTTTGAAGACCTTTCATTTTATAAACACTTGGTCACTTTTAGTTACAGCTGTAATCATTAGAAGATCTCTACATTGATCCTATGTCTGCCCATCTCTGCCTCTCAATTCTCACTTCATGGGCCCAGTGGTATTTTTTTGGAGCTACATAGGATTGTCAACAATCATTTACAGTATAACAGCTATTCGAAAGTAGCTACCATTCCCTGACTTTTCTAAACTAACAGATATCTCTTTCTGAAATGACCTCTCAGATATCATGTCTTTAGGGTCTGTCATTATCTTGGTCGCTTGTTGCTGAATATTGTCCTGTTTGTCAATGTCCCTGTTAAATGCAACTGTCCAGACTAGTGTAAATAAACCACAGACTAGGGTGTTTTGCTCTTCCTATGTGATGTGGTCCACACTTTTCCCTCTACCTAAAATGACTTTCTTCTCTCTCCCTGCCTGGGAATCCTATCTTTGTCCCACTGAACATTTCTCAAAAGTAACATCGTTTATTAATCTGTATTTGAATTCTCATGCCAAAGCTGAGAATCTCTTCTCTGTGCTTTGCCACTGTTTGGGTCTTTTTTTCTCATCCATTAATTGTGTTCATCATATTGAAATATAATTTATATATATCTGTCTCTTTTTCTGAGCTATTCTTTATGGGCTAGGGAAAATGAATCAGGAAAATTTAACACTGTGTGTAGCACTTGAGACATAGTAAATGGTAAGGTTTATACATATCACGGGTTAAAATTTAACAATGGTGAATAAAATAACTAATTTGTCCTGTCTTGAATTCACAGAAAGACAGGTTTCGTATCTACGATGAGTATTGTAGCAACCATGAGAAGGCACAAAAACTGCTTCTTGAACTTAACAAAATAAGAACAATCCGGACATTCCTTTTGGTAAGTCTGTATGTGTTATCTTATGCTGATTTTGTTGATCATTTCAGAAAGAACCAAGGGATAGCATTAGTGTGGTGTAAAAGCTGTTTGTGAGATGATTTTTTGCACATGTAGGCGAGGAAGACAAAGTCCTCTGATAAATACAAGGAGAGAGAGCCAGGGTAAGCTTGCTTATAGAGAAGTACTGCTAATGCCCTCTCCTGGTTGATTATGGATTGCTTGTGAGACCCCCCAAGGAGCTTATGTCTGAGCTCATCATTGCTTACATCCTCAGCTCCCTAGAGTTTCATTACTTCTCCTAAGAGAGCTAAAGGTAGGGCAGTAATAGGAAGGAAGCAATTTGTGGATAGGGTAGAAAATACAGGTAAAGATTGCCATTCACCTAAACATATTTCTTAATCAATTTTCATAAAAATAGACAAATATGCACTTGCTTTTTTTTTTTTTTTTTTTTTTTTTTGCGGGTCTGGGGATTGAACTCAGGGGCATTCGACCTCCGAGCTACACCCCCAGCCCTATTTTTTATTCTTTAATTTGAAACCGAGTCTCACTAAGTTGCGGAGTTCCTCACTAATTGTTAGCTGAGGCTGGCCGCGAACCCGGATCCTCCAGTCTCAGCCTCCCGAATGCTGGGATTACAAGCGTGCGCCACCACGCCCGGCCTTGCACTTGCTTTTTTGAGGTGGCACAAATAAAGGCATATTTTGGCAGTTACTTAGTCTCATTGCTAGTCAGGACTATGTTGTAAGTGTACAATCCAGTGATACTTAGTACAGGGTCCCCCAAATCCAGTTTCAGAATATTTCCATTACCTAAAAGAAGCCCCTCGTGTCCCTGGTCTCCACTGATTTATCTTCAACTCAAATGAGTTTTTTTCTACTATCTCAAATTTGTTATTTACTCCACTTAATGAATTATTTATTTCCTCTTGTGTCCATTTGTTTTGGCTTTGTAGTTTCTATTTCTACATTGAGATTTCCTATTTGTTTACTCACTGTCGACACATTGTCCTTCAGTTCTTTAAACAGGGTTTAAAAATTTCTTTAAACGTATTTATAATGGTTATTTTAAAGTCTTTGCTAAATCAAACATCTGGGTATGCTCAGCATTTTTATTGACTATGCATGAGTCACGTCTTCCTGTTTCTTTGCATATCTCAAGGATATTTTTAAATTAAAAACTGGACATTTAAAATAACTTATTACTGCAACTCTGGATTCTGTATTTTCTTCCTGAGATTGCTTGTTGTTGTTGTCTTTATTTTTATTCTGATTTGTTCTTAGTAACTTGCTCAAATTTAATCAGAGAACCTGTCTTCTCTTGTATGTACAGCTAATGGAATCTCCACTCAGTTTATTTTTATAATTTAGCCTTGCTTTTTAGGGATCATTCCTATGACTGCTTAGCTTAATGGTCAGCCAGTGATTAGTCAGAGATAATCAAATGTTGTTATCTATCTTGTCCATAGATCTATGTGTGAGTGTGAGTGTGGACACATTCAAAGGTCGGGTCTCTTCCCACAGGACCATCTTAGGTCTTTCCTGCATGTGCACATAACCTCCCAGTCAGCCAGAGATAAATATTTTTTTAAGCCATCTATAGCTCTCGGGGTTATCCCTGTTAAAATTTTGTCCAATTTGCTCATCTGACCTTTGCCCCACGTGAGACTGTAACCTTAGTCTGGAATTTTGGGCAATCCCTGTTTTTCTTAAAGAGTGTGTGATTTAGCTGATACAACTCCTGGGTGTGGGATTTTAGCCGTAGTCGTAGGGAGCAAGTTTTCCAGTTAATGATTGTGCCGCCTCTGGAGCACGTGAAAGACGAGCTGGGGGTGCACTGAGGAGTGAGACAAGCCTGGGCAAGGATACCATAGGCTCTCAGTGTTCCTCCCTCAAGTTCAACCACTTATTACGAATGAAAGCTTCTCAGTTCATTTGACAGTTGATTTCTAGAGCCATGAAACTGGGATTTTTGACAGTTTGGCCTAGTTTATAGTTATACTTTTGGAAGAGGACTTACTGATCTCTTCTTTACTATGGCCAGAAGGATACTCTACCCTGCTGAAAGTTTAGGGCTCTTTCTGAAGTGTAAGAAGTCGGCTGTCCTGTCCAGTGTGTTACTCTTCCCAGCAGTGTTGACTTGGGTTCACTTGGAATTGTGCCAAAGTCCCACTAAAAAAGTCACAAGCTAAGAGTACTGGTTTTAGGTGATCGTACCCTGGTAGACAGACCCTGCTTCTGTTCTTCTTGCCCTAGCACTAACTGTCCATAAATGAGCTGGATGACGTTAGGTTACTCATCATATCTCTAGGGTACCTTTCCTTATTCATAAAATGGGACAGTGGCAATACCCTTTGAAAACATGTAAGAGTTTCCAGGATTTGAGTTATGATAGTATTCTTATTTGAGTCCTTGGTTATACTAATCTCTCACAAAGTTTTTGTGATCAGTGAAATCTCTGGCTACTTATTTAGGAAATATATTCTTTGTTTCTACATAAAGAGTCTAAAGTACACATAAAACCAGTCTAAAGTAGTGACCAACTTCGCTATTGGCAAGACAGTTTACAGTCTACACAGTACAGAGAAATACAAAGGTGTTAAGACAATCCTGAGTTTGTTTAGGGCCCTCCAGCTCAGAGGTGGGAAAAGGGGTGGCCACACTTACAGGTGTGCTTTCTCACGTGAGGCACTGAAACATCACTGGACATGTAATTAGATGTAGAGACTTCCACTTTTTAAAATTTCTCTGGGGAAAATACCATACATAGTTTGAAAGAGTATTTTGATAACCTGGTTGCAGTAGGGAATAGAGCTCCCAAGAAGCAAGCTGTGTGTGAATGCATTCTCTGCTCTGTCTCTGTAGTGTCTGGGTGAAGGTGCCTTCATGGCTCTCGTTTTGCTGACTGGGAGACACTGCGTTGCTGAGGGCTGTGGAGGGCTGTTTTGTAACATTGGTCTTCCTTCTGCGTCCTTTCCTGCTCAGTGCCCAGACTCTCCTGTCGATGCATATGGAACAGTATTTTAAAGTAGTGGTATGAAAGGTGATCACTTAGCAGCTTGGTATTTGGGGGGCCCTCTTCTCCCTTTGTTAGATGTTTATTCAGTACTCCTTCTATGGTGGTCGCTGTGACAGGCACCTCCAAATTACGATTTGGGTGAGTTTCAAGCCTGTTTCCCTGCATGGTAGTTTAGGAGGATGAAGGCCTTCCTTGTTTGTCAGAGCGGTTTTCTCTTGACTACCACAAGTAGAAACTGCTTCAATTTCTCCTTACTGGAATTTCTGATTTTGAGATTTCTCCATTCATCTTGACTCTGTGGGGATCCACTCTGACTTCCTTCTCTGAGTCTGGCCACTCAGTGTCTTTGGTGAAGTGTGATAGCAAAAAGAGACTTAGCGCTCACTTGGTTAAGACCTGCCAGTTTTACAGGGAGAGAAACTAGAATTCTGAAATCAGTCCAGCTTGCATCACTAGCCAGTGGTGGAACCCGAGGTAAAAATTAGAAGCCAATTATCTTTACACCTGCTATTCTACAACACAGTGTAGCTCTCCATTTTTAATATGCTTTTATTGGTGCATTGTAATCATACAACGTAATGAAGTTCAGATTGATAGGGACATACATGCACATGGCACTTGGTCAGCTTCCACCTGGGTCTCACCGCACGCCCTACATGATATTCGGATTGGCATTTATGATTTTGTTTATGTCTATAGTGTCATCTAAAGTGTTTCCTTCATATCATATTAAGTGTTTTCTTCATATCATATTAAGTCATATCTCTCTTAATTAACAAAATCAATCAATCAACCAATCTATCATCTTCCCTCCCTTCCTCTTTTCTTCCTTCCTCCCTCCTTCTTCCCTTTCTGTCTGTATTTACCTTTTTTTCCCCCTCAGATTTCATGCTTAGGAGAATATATATGAACTAATTTTTGTGCAATACATTCAAAATACATTTTGGGTCCTGTAACTAATTTGGAAGGTCAAGGTGTTTTCTTGGACTCTCTGTAAATGTTGTTTGTGACTGCAAACATCATGCTCTTCGGAGAGAAAGAAGGCATACAAGGACATATGCTTTCACAGCTTTTTAAGCATAAAATTTTATAATAGAAGGAATTTTCATAGCCTAAGGTTTAAAAAATGTACTTAATTATGTTTATTTTCACCCCAGAATTGCATGCTGCTTGGAGGACGAAAGGACACAGATGTTCCCCTGGAAGGCTATTTAGTAACCCCGATACAAAGGATATGCAAGTACCCACTCCTCTTGAAGGTATTTTATGTACTACCTCATTGTAGAATAGTCTTTGTGCCTGCATATTTTGCTGATGATATTTTTGTATCTTTTAAAGAGCCTGACATTCTAAAAAAAAAAAAAAAAAAAAAAGAAAGGCAGACCATAATTACTGGAAAAATGGCTATTTTGTCACAAATTTATATATGGAGTAGAAAGAAAATCTTTAGTGGAAATGCCACTAAAAGAGGCTTTTAGTGTTCTTTGTGGAAAACATACTTGCTTGAGTTTCATTTAGAGTAAATGCATTAGTTTCAAGAGAGATACCATTAAGTCCATTATGGCTGGTTGATATGGCACTTTAGTTATAGACTCTTTATTTTAAGTAAAGCCAACATTGGTTTTTTTTTTTTTAGTTTCCTCAAACGTTGGTGACTTCATGATGCTAATGAAGTTAAGGTCAAAACTGCATAGTTTCAAAGCCCTAGTTTTAAATCATTATTGTAAGGGACTTGTGCATGTCACATAGGATAATAAATGATACAACATGGAATGAAATTGCTAAGAAAACTCCACTTATTAAAGACAAGAAATGCCCTACTAATGATTACAGGTCTGTCACCTCATGACACTAACCACTGTTTTTATAATGAAAAATATATTGTACTGTATTAATGATTGCCCTTACTGCCAGGTTTTATAAATAGGTCAGGGTAGTTATTTTTAAAACTATACTTTCGGGGACTATTACATAGAATAGGCAGTTTGGGGTAGTGGTTGAGAGCATGAGTTCAAATCCTAAGTACTCTGCTTACTACCTTTGATTAAGATAAGGAATCTAAACCCTTAATGCATTGGTTTTCACTTATGAAATGGAGATACTGATGATGATGGTGATGAAATTATAACATATACCTATGAGAATACATATATATATATATATATGTTTGTATGAACATACATTTATATGCATATATGTAGCCTTTAAAATAATTATTAATTTATATAAACCATTTGACATAGTATGTGCTTTATACATTTTAGCCATTATTGTTCATATTTATTTGATTCTGATTTACTTCAATATATTAATTACTAGTCAGCATCTGCATTTTTAAAAATACTAAGAAATTCTATGGAAAATATTAACTAGTGTTCTTATTGATTTACTTTTTTAAAGGTATACATGTTATAAATTTGAAGTAGAAATACATTTTTTTGTACTGGGGATTGAACCCAGGGGCATTCTACCTCTGAGCTATACCCCTAGTCCTTTTAATTTTGAAACAGGGTCTCTCTAAGTTGCTAAGGGTCTTGCTAAGTTGCTGAGGCTGGGTTTGTACCTGCAGTTCTCCTGTCTCAGCTTCCCAGCTTCTGGGATTACAGGTGTGTGCTACCATGTCCAACAGAAATGCATTTTTCTTAAACTACAGCTTTTGTCAATGTATAGATTAGTTATGCATGTAAAATTTGCTTGAAAAGGATTGCTTATTAAAATGCAAGTCTAATCCATAAAAAATACAGGTAAGCTAATGCAGGGGTCTCTGATTGTGTAAAATTTTCACACAGATTTTGGAAGGTAAAGGCTATTGGCACAAATGTGATTCCTTTCTTTCTAAGAATCCCAACCATCCTCTACCTCAGGGACTTAGTTTCTGATCATGCTAATAACGCCTGTTATTTGTGGTCCTTTTGTTTTCAGAATCCCAGGGGATTTGTTCCTTCTTTATATGTGTGGTATTGAGGATTAAACAAAGAGCAAATACTCTAGGACTGAGCCTTACCCCAGTTCTTTCTATTTTTTTGAGGCAGAATCTCACTAAATTGCCCAGGATGGCCTCCAACTTGTGATCCTCCCCCCTCAGCCCCCTGAGTAGCTGGGATGACAGGTGTGCACCACCATACCTTACTGGGATTTGTTTATTCTAAGAGTATGAAGGGATTAGGATATAAAAAAGAATACATCATGACTAAGTAGATGATTTAAGTCACTCATTTCTGGTTGGGGATGGAGTCAGGTATACCATCATGGGCACATCTTTGCTCTACAACAAGAAGAGCAGTTCAGAAACACTTTAAGGAGTAGAGAGGTGACATTCTTTCCTGTTTTGGGAAAACAATCTTTATGAAAAATAGAAAAGCAGTTTACTCATGGAACAGATATATTAGTGTTGATGTTTGCGATTCCATCTGCTAAAAAATTGTACTGGGATTCTCTTTGATTTGGAGTGTTTTTATTTCTTTGATGAAAAATGTTAAAGGGATTGGGGTATAGTATTCAAATGAATACTGTTGGTCTTACATGTAGAACTTAAAATTATTAAATTTGCCTATCAACACAAGGTTTTAGCAAGTCAGTCAGTGCCCAAAGATTACTGCTGAGCTTTTCTCTTGTTATTTCACTTTACCTTCATTAATGTCTCAACTCCACACCTGCCCATTGGGTGCCATTCCTGTAGCCCCACCTCCTGGGCTTTGGATGGACTTGACACATAGTTTACAAGTGTGTCTTCTCAGAGTTTCTGGAGAAGCCTATATATTTCTTCTATGGAGCTGTGATCCAGCATTACTTTTTAAACCTTGTCCTGGGTGTGGTGTGATGTATATTCTTCTGGTGTTGCTCTGTGAACAGAGTGTGAACATAGGAAATGGAGGGTCAAAGCCAGGCAACTCATGAGAGTCTAAGAACTGAACTCTTTCCCATTGCATGTTGAGAATGAAGAAAATTTTTGAAAGGATGCCTTGGGGATTCTGTAATTGTGTTAGCTCCTTGATGATGGGCAACCATAGTAAAGAAACAAATGACTAACTAAAAAGTCATGTGGTCACAACTGTCTAGACAGTGGGTGAAGATGTTTAATTTTGTGCTTCTAAACAATAGCTAACAAGACCTTTTAATGTATTTAAAAGATTAAAGATTACTCGAGTTTTCATATGCCAAATGGAAAAAATAGAAATAACGCCCCTTAGACCCCTAAATACCAAGACAAAACAGGAAGCTATTTGGTATATGGCGCTTCATTCAGCACAGAGAATGAACCTGAATAATTGGTAAAAACAGAGCACACTGCTCCTTTAATGAAGGAGTATTGTGGAAGTTGATAAACTCTTCATTTTGCTGGAGTGTAAGACATATACAAATTTTAAATCATTTTTAAATGACTTTTAAATCATTTTTGACATCATGAAACATATTTATTTGAAGATTTATTCTGTTAAAGACTCTAGGAAAATAAAATGAACATATATAAAGTTGTACTTCTGTTAGAACAAAAAAGTCAGACTCATAAAAAATTACATGCTCCAGGTGAGATATTTGAAGATTTGAAAGAAGAAACCTAACTTCATAAATAGAAACAAAATAAGTTTGAGGGAAACATTGAGGTGACTGAAAATGTGCATTGAGGTAATGTTTTTTCATGGATGCTTCTGTTTTTTATCTTAATCATAGTGAAACTTGTAATATCACATATGAAAGTGGTTCTCATGATCTCTGTCCTTCTCATTTCCTGGTCAGCCTGGACCTGCTGTACCAGAAAACAGAAGATCAAAGGGCAATTTGTTTTTCTGTGTGTATAAACAGGAGTTACTGAAGCGGACTCCACGGAAACACAGTGACTATGCAGCAGTAATGGAAGCCCTCCAAGCCATGAAAGCTGTCTGCTCCAACATCAATGAGGCCAAGAGGCAGATGGAGAAGTTAGAAGTCCTAGAGGAATGGCAGTCTCATATTGAAGGCTGGGAGGTACATTCATTTTGCTCAACTGTGGAATTTAAAATAGTTCTGCTAGGTCACATGCTGTGAGCCGAGAGAATTACTGGCGTTGGATGGAACCATTAGTGGTCATTTTTCTAGATATTGCTAAAGGACCATCATCAGTTCTGAGAAGTGCTAACTTTATTTTTTTTAATTTTTAATTTTGTGGTCCTGAGGATTGACCCTAGGGTCCCTCTACCTCTGAGCTACATCCCCAGGCATTTTAAATTTTTTTTGTTTTGAAACAGGTCTTGATAAGAGTCTCCATAAATTGCTAAGGCTGTCCTTGAACCTGTGATTCTCCTATCTCAGCATTCTAAATACTGTGATTACAGGAATGTGCCAGCACATCTAGCTCAACTTCATATTTCTGAAGTGGCAGTTAATTGCCTTAATCTTGGCCTGAGAAGTATGTGATGGAGCAACTAGATATTGTGTGGGCTCTAAACTTCAGTATTTCAGAATTTGTGAGTCATAAATGATCCATTTTTCTGTTTTAACTTTGGTCAACAAGTACTTGTCCTGAGAATGGCCATTTTGATAATATTTATTCTGTCTATCCAAGAGAAAGGGAGATCTTCCCATCTTCTAAGTTCTTCAATTTCTTTCTTTAGTGTTTTATAATTTTTATTATAGAGGTCTTTTACTTCCTTGGTTAGGTTTATTCCTAGATATTTTATTATTTTTGAGGTTATTATGAGTGGAATTGTTTTCTAGAATTCTTTCTCAGGATTCATGGTTGGCATATAGAAAAGTTACTGATTTTTTTCAATTGATTTTGTATCCCGCTACTTTGCTGAATTTGTTATGGGATATACACACAATGGAATTCTACTTGGCAATCAAGAAGAATAAAATAAGGTAATTTGCAGGAAAATGGATGGACTTGGAGAAGATTATGTTAAGTGAGATTAGCCAGTCACAGAGAGTGAAGGGTCATATATTTTTCTCTCATATGCAGAAGGTAGGGAGTAATCAAGATACCAGAGGACTTCAGATAATGAAGGAGAAACTTCAGTGGAGCCAGGAGGTAGTCTAGGGCAGAGGGTGGAGGGGGGAGGATCAATGAAGGAATCATTCCATTGGTATTATGTATACATGTGAGAATACCAATGTCAATCTCAATATCCTGTATGGGAAAGGGGGAGGGGGATGGAGCCTGGGGAAAGCCTACCAAGTGCTGTGTGCGTGTATGTCACTACTCCTGTGAACTACATTATAAGTTGAGATTATAATGCACCAATAAAAGTACCAAAAATTGCTTGGTTTAAATGTGGATGAGCTTTGGGCTAGTATGATTTTTTCATGTTATAAAGTAAGCAAGATATTTATTAAAAATGTGTAAACAAGATTGAAAATGTTCCTGACCAAATACTGTATCCTCTAAGTGGATTGCTCTATCTTTAGGGATTTATAGCTAATTTGTTTCTTATCTTCAATATGTTGGTTTTCATTTAGACATAAAATTATATCCAGCAAGATATGAAAAGAAGCCCAGGTCTGTAAGGCCAGGATTTGGTAGGCTGAGACAAGGAAGATCACAGGTTCACAGCCAGCCTCAGCAAATAGTGAGGCCCTCTGCAAGTTAGTGAGACCCTGTTTCAAAATAAAAAAATGAAATAAAGCTGGGGATGTTGCTTGGAGATAGAATGCCCCTGGGTTCAATCCTCAGGACCAAAAAACAAAACAAAATAGTTATACAAATAAACCACAAACACTGATCTGAGGGAAGTCTCCCATTTGTCCATTCTCTGCTATGAATCTTTTAAAATGCTAACTGGGATCCAATTCAGCTTCCTCTTTGTCTGCATTCTTCCATTTCAAGTGTCCAGGGTGGCCTCCCATTTCAGCATGAATGCTACCTCTTTCAGTCAGTGAGAATGGTTGTGTGTTTTACAGTTGATTCATGATGATAATTCCTTTCCCGGGGAGCAGCTATCCTGCTGGGATGAGAAAAATGGAGTAAAGTTTGCTTTGCCATTCTGTTGTCACTCAAACATTGGAAGGAAAGCCCAACTTGCTTTAAATTTTAAGATTTGTCAGTGAAATCTGCCAGGGCTTTTACTAAAACAAGAACTTCAGAAACTCTTTTCAGTACTCTGGAGAAATGAAATCAGTCATAATTTTGTTTCTTTCTGGGTTATATTCTAAAAATTGAGTCTACTGCAGAAATGAGCATTTCCTTAAATACTACTGATATTGTTCGCACAGTATGCACCAGCTTCTCAAAGGAATATTTAATAGGTTCTACTATGTCATATGAGACCCAGAGCAGAGGGTACCTCAGTTTTACCTGCTACAGTTTGGGTCTTGAATATCCCTCAGAGGCACATGCATTGCAGGAAGTGGTAGAAACTTTAGAAGGTGGGGTCTAGAAGAAAGAAGCTAGGTCATTGGTGATGTCACCTTGAAAGGAATATTGGGACCACGACCCCTTCATGTCTCTCTGTTTTGCTTCCTTGCCACCATGAGGTGAACAGGTCTTGTCTGCTACCTGTGCCCCCATGATGTACTGTGTCACTAGAGCCCAAAGCAATCGGGTCAAACAACCATGGACTGAAACCTCTGAAACTGTGAGCCAAAATAAACCTTTCTTCCTTATAAGTTGATTACCTTGGATATTTGTTACCACAATGGAAAGCTGACTAGCACACCACTTTGATGGCTTTATAATCTGAGTGTAAGAGAAAAATGGAGCATCAAAGCCAAAGAAATTTAGTGGTGTTTAGGGAATTCTGTGGAGTATTCAGGAAAACCAGGAAGAACTGCAGCTCCAATAGGCATAGGTCAGATAATGTGAATATCTGGTTCCAGGAAAGGTGGCAACAGGAATTCTACTTGAATAAATGTTGACAATGGGTATTTGAGACACAGCCATACAGAGTATTGGGAGTTTGGGATGTAGCTTAGAGTAGGGTTCAGCCAGCTTGTTGGCAACTTGTGATCAGCATCTGATTGCCCAGCCCAGCCCAGCCCATCACCCTAGAGAAAGGAGGAAGCTCCTGGTCCCTTCCAGGGACTTTAGGAGAAACTGCTAGTATAGTAGGACTTACTAGAAGTCTTACAACTCACAGGTAGCAAAGTTTAGATGTGAAGTGAGTTTCAAGGCTTTGCGTTGTCATCTTTCATCTCTTCCAAGATGGCAATTTCTCTCTGTGGTAAGCTTGATTCCTTATTTTGTATTATTATATCTACACTCAGAGAGAAAATTAGTCAATTCTTTGGATAAAGTTTGTTATCCTGCTTCCCCTTTACTAGTAAGTTGGTATAGAAACTTGGTTTTTGTCAGCCTTTATGTAGTAACTGGCATGGAAGATCTGTTTATCTTTTAGTTGTTCATTTTTGAAGTAATGCCTTTTATTACTATAATTTATTTTATGTCAGTTAGATGTGTTATGTAAATTCAGAACATTCCAGGAGATATCCTACTGCAGGCCATCATAAGGCAGTGATTAATGAGCTTTGGATAGGAAGTTTATTAACTATTTAATCAGAGTTGCTGATTTCCTTTATAGAAGAGAATGGCCCTCAGTTTCCACCTGCTTCTTGTTTGATCAATTGTATAATAATAATGGAAACATTTGGTGTTGTACTAAAGTATTTTGCCAAGGGAGTATCAATAAATATTACATTATTTAGTAATTCAGCTTTAAATTCTTGATTTTCCTCTCTCAAATCTGGAAAAAATGATCACAATAAAAGAGAAGATGAAAAATTGTTACTGATAGAGGTATTAGAGAAAATAAGATTCAAGATTGTTATTGTATTTCAAAAAGTAAAGAGAAACAATAGAAATTTGGCACTTCTTGATTACCTTTTTACATGGGGAAGTACAAAGCTACAAGTCCATTTTGGTCACCTCTTATTGTTATTAGAACCCATTTGCTGCTGACATTTGTTTGCGTTTGTATCTGACAGTGTATTGACTTCAGATCACATTTGTTATTTCTTGGATCTGAGTCTTGGAGAAACTGGTGATGAGACTTTGTGGTATTTTTGTTGTTATTCTGTAGTAGGTGACTCGGTAGTTGCAAATCCATCCACTATCTTGAGATAAGATTGATTTATAGATGGTTCTTGTTTTTGAGGATGGGGGTTCTGGAAAAAGACCACCGAGAGTGAATCCACTTCAACCAGATGGACCTTTCCTAAATGGGAGGGAAGAAAGTTTGATTTGGGCTTTTATATTGGTAAAATAAACATTCATTATATTAGTTTGGTTTATATAAGACAGAATTCACATAATTTTTGTGGATAATTTGAACCTCAAAAAGGGTGAATCAAAGATGAGCGTTTTTTTTGGGGGGGGGAGGGATGCATTTTTTGATAAAATTGTATGATAAAACTGATATTTATTCTTCATTTCATGCTTGATTTCATAGCATTTTTAAAAGATTCCTCTTTGTAAGAATCTTCAAATGCTTCATCAGTTTTCCCCAGAGACTCCTCTGGTGTTGAGCTCTTCTCCTTTGAAACAATCTGGAGTTGTCAGTCTTGTCAGGTTTCTTTTCTTGTGCTGTGAATGGGCTGAACTCTTAGATCTTTGTCCGTCAATGTATTCTGTGCCATCTTTCATCTCTTCCAAGATGGCAGTTTCTTTCTGAGATCAGTTTGTGTTTTTCTGATTGACATGCAACATTTAGTTGACAAGGTGAACCAAGTAGACCCGGGCGTTAAAGCAGAGAATTGATGATGGAGTCTAATGTTAACATAGTCCTTAACTGATCAAGAGTTTCAGATTACAACCAGCCCAACTTGGTGGAGATTTATATGAGGAGAAAATGTTTAGCACAGTGCCTAGTATGTTGTAGAAATATTAAAAACCTGATTTTATGCTCAAAGACCACATAAATTTTTCGGTGCTCAGGATAAGTGACAGTCTGGCTGTCAATTCAACCTCTGAGCCTAGGCTGAAAGGAAATTTAAATGGTAACAATGATATTTTATACATCTATGTCATTATTGAAGACTGAGAAATCTTATTGGGGAAGTTTATGAATCTTAAAAAAAGTTCTCACTCTTACTATTACCTTCTTGATATTGTATTGAAAATGAAACACATTCACCAATTTTCCAAAGACAGTTTTCCTTCACCTCAAATAAACTCTTGCTTATAATCCATAAGAGACAAAACAAAGCAAAAAACAAATAACCCAAACCTTTGATTTTAGAATTCATCTAGATAAAATACTTATTTTGTATAGTTTTAAATAAATATGTATTTGCTAAAGGGTTGGCATGTAGAATTAGCATTAACTTTCAAAATGAAGATAAGATACTAACCATGTAAAGTAACATAATACAGAGTTAAAGAAATATTCAGTGATGATCCAGGCGTGTGCAAACCCAGCACTTGGGAACCTGAGATAGGAGGATCATAGGTTCAAGGCTAGCCTCAGGAACCTAGTGAGGCAACTGAATGAGACTCTGTTTCAAAATCAATAATTAAAATGGCAGGGGGTATAGCACAGAGGTAGAATGTCCTTGGGTTCAATCCCTCCCCCTCCCTCCTTCTCAAGTTCAGGTTAGTGATTGACTTTGATATGTTTGTGAAAGTACATCATGTGCATTAGGGTGTTTCCATCCCTCTCCCCCCCATCACCTTCAATTAAGTCACCTTCTTTGCTCATCTAAGGTATGACCGACCACTTTCTCCATAGCTTCTGCATATTAGGGAGAGCGTATGATTTTTTTACTTGTTACTGACTAATCTCACTTAACATAATGTGTTATGTACTAAGAAACATGGGGTAGACCAAGCAGACCAGCTGCCTTAGCCTGCCTGGGAGCCTAGCTAGAAGGAGAGCTTCCACTGCCGGGCCCGCCCACCACCCCAGGGAGTCGAGATAACCCCCCAAGAAACCCCAGCGAGCTGGGAGTCTAGTCAGCAACCAGGCACTGCAGGATCTCAGCTTTATTAGAACAAGCAAGAGTTTATATAGGAATGTCAGATAAGGAGGTGAAGCTGGGGCGGGAGCCAATGGGAGCAGATCTCGTCATCGGTTGCTGGCGGGGTGGGGGTGGGGGGGCGGTAGGCGGTAAAACATTAAGGCTGCTGTGGCCCTTTGTTTCTTGACCCACCGGGTTTCCTAGGGTGGAGAGGTCATATTTGACCAAAAAAGGTCAGAGCCTGTGAGTGCCAAATGCCGCATGACATGGCTGCCCCTACAATAATGTTCTCCAGTTCCATCCATTTCCTTGCAAATGGCATGATTTTGTTCTTTATGGCTGAGTGAGATTCCATTGTGTACATATCCCATAGTTTTGTAATCCATTCATCTGTTGATAGACATCTTGGCTGGTTTCATAGTTTGGCAATTGTGAATTGTGCAGCTATAAACATAGATAAACATGCATTAGTCTGATGGTTTTGTTTCCGTTCTTTTGGGTAAATACCCAGAAGTGGTATTGCTGGGTCATATGGTAGGATCATTCCCATTCGTCTGAGGATCCTCCGTACTGTTTTCCAAAGTGGTTGCACTAATCTGCAATCCCACCAACAATGTACTAGGGTTCCCACTTCTCCACACCCTCCCTAGCATTTGTTATTGTTTGTGTTTTTGATGATTGCCATTCTGATTGGAGTTAGGTGGAATCTCAAGGTAGTTTTGATTTGCATCTCTCTGATTGCTAATGATGAAGAACATTTCCTCACACATTTATTGGCCATTTGTATTTCTTCTTTTGTCAAGTGTCTATTTATATCATTTGACCATTTTTTGATTGGGTTATTTGTTTTCTAAGCTGTGAGTTTCTTGTTATCTGTATATTCTAGATATTAGTCCTCTATCTGAGGAGTAACTGGCAAAATTTTTCTCCCATTTTGTGGGCTCTATGTTGAAGTTCTTGAAAGTTTCCTTTGTTGCACAGAAGTTCTTCAGTTTAATTCAATTCCATGTATTGATCTTCCTTTGAGTTGCTTGTGCCTTTGGAGTCTTATTGAGAAAGTTTTTACCTGTGCCTATGTGTTGAAGTGATAGACTTATGCCGTCTTCAAGTAGCTGCAAGGTCTCTGGCCTGACTTCAGGTCTTATGCAGAGTGAGAAAGTAGGGCTTATTTCCATTTTTCCACATATGTTTAACCAGTTTTTTTTTTTTTATTAATTGATGCATTGTAATCATATATCTTTGCTAGGTACAAGCTTCTTTTTATTTTTATTTTGTGTATGTGTGGGGTGGGGAGGTACTGGGAGTTGAATCCAGGGGCATTCTCCCTCTGAGCTACACCCTGAGCCCTATATTATTTTTCAAAATAGAGTCTTACTATGTTGTGGAGGGCCTCACTAATTTACTAAGGCTGACTTTGAACCGGCAATCCTCTGTCTCAGTCTCTCAAGTATTGGGATTACAGGTGTGTGTCACCACACCCGGCTTGTGTATAGCTTCCTAATAAAAGCAAGTAGAATTTTAAGGAGAAGAATAATTACATGAAAAATTATCAGCCAGGTACTCAAGCTATTAATTCCATTTTTTTCTGACTCAGGGGTCCAACATTACTGACACCTGCACGGAAATGCTCATGTGTGGCGTCTTACTGAAAATTTCGTCTGGAAATATTCAAGAACGTGTGTTTTTTCTTTTTGATAATCTTTTGGTGTACTGCAAAAGAAAACACAGGTAAGGTCATGAACAAGTTATACATCTCAGTTTCCTGTTTTCCTTTGTGCTTCCCAGAACGCTTCTGCTCAGAGAGGACTGCTTCATGTCCTCAGCCCTTCCCAGCTCTCTTCACCTTCTTATGAGAATTCACTGGAATGTCACGACCTTCTCATGACACTGCTGCCCGAGACCCCTCTCAACCCGCATACGTGAGGGCCTGTAGGAGAGACCTGTCTTCCCTGCTTCCTAATCCTGCTTCCCACCATTTAACCTCTTCTCTCCAGAATCCCAGCACGTGAAATTCACACCATTAGACTCTCCTACCCACTGACTTTCCCCTTGACTTCTTTTAACGGAGAACTTAGTATCTTCCTGCTGCACGTAAACTCAGTGACTGCTGTAGTTCTGAGTCACTTTCACCCAACTCTCATCATTTTGGGTGTTAAAAAAATCCACATTGATGATCTATCCAGATTTTGGGGCCTGTAATCTCTTTACCTGCAATCATCCTTCCTTTCATTACACCTGAGCCACATGTCCTATGGCTGTCCCTTTTCCTTGTCAACACCAGCAGCTGTGAAATTGAAATATCTATTGTGAGCATTCTGACCATCATCCCCTGCCCTCCTAGCTCTGACCATTGGCCCTATTACTGCGGCTCTGAACATTGTCTAATATATCCTGACCTGAAAAAAAATGAGAGAGGGCGGGGGAGGGGGAGAGAGAGAGAGAGAGAGAAAGATATCCTTTTTCATGTTACCTTCTCTCCCACTTCTCTGCTCTCTTTCATAACAAACTTTGTCATCATTTTTTTTTACTAATTTATTTCTTATTTTCCTCTCTACCACATTCAATGAGACTTTAGTCTGCTCTGCTCCAATAAGCTGCTCATGTCAAAAGAACTCTGTTTCTTAAGTCAGTGGTCACTTTTCTACTCCTTGAGGTTTTACCTGTTTTCTTAGCAGCAGTTAAGTTAGTTGAGCACTTCTCCCACTCTAACTGTGGCTGGGCACGTTAGCTTTGCCAGGTAGTACTAGTAGGCTTCGGTCACTTCAGAGTTGGAGCAGGTTGTGGGAAGTGCAGGATTCTTGAGTGATCGTATATACTAAGTCCAGAAGTCAGGAAAGGAACCACATGTTTTTTGGTAATGTGAGAATGAGAGACACAAAACTGACTTACAAGGCAGGATTAAGGGAACACCATGCTTTATCCCTTGAGATGGGATTTCCTAAATTGGCAAGACAGCTATAACAATTTAGTGAAAATTTTGGCAGCTAAGCTGATAATATGTGGCAGTTCTGCCATGTGGATTAAAGTGTTAGAATTCTCTAGTAAAAGATAGTTATTTAAAAATGCAAGGATACAAAGGTAGAAAACACAGGCCTGCAACATGGTACTCATAAAAGGGCAGAGGTTAGGAGTACAGCTGGAAGATAATTAAATTTTTCTAATTTCTATCATAATGAGCTTTTTCAAAATTCCTATTCTTTTGAGACAGGGTCTTACTGTGTTGCTCAGGGTAGTCTCCAACTGCTGGGCTCAAGAGATCCTCCTGCCTCAGCCTCCTGAGTAGCTGGGACTACAGACACATGTCACTGCATCCGGCTCAAAATTCCTTTTTACCAAAGGTGGCAAAGAACCTATTTATTTCTTTTACCATTCTCTTCTAAATTCTTTTGTGTTTGATAGCAAGAGTGTAGTTAACATCTTTAGGAAGATATAGGAAAGGCTGTTAATTTTATTTGTGTGTAACTCATTAACATTTTAATGTGAACCAAGATGTTTTCATGAAATTAGATAATGATATATTTTTTCATGATAGTTGAATATAATATAATATAATATATATACATGTATGTATATATGCCTGCCATCAAGTTCAGAGCTTTTGAAAAATTAATATGAGTACAAATTGATGATATGATACAGTCTCATGGCTATAATTAAATAAGTTGAGCAACAGAAAAAGTTTTGCAAAGTTAACATTTTATTTTTTAGCAAATATCTTCAATGAATGCAGAATATAGTCCAAATACATACTTTTTAGAAATAACTACATTGACATGTCCATTCCTGGACCCCAGAATTGGGGAAACCCTGTGAATAAACCATATTTTTCCTTTTTTTAGAATTCTCCTTCTCCTTTATGAACTTTACCTTAACATAGACTTTTTAAGATGTAGAGATACTTCAGAAAGTATGAGTAAACTGGCTTTCTTCCAAAGTCTCATAATATTATAATTACAAGAACCAGGAACTTGATACATTTATTTTAATTCCGGAGTTATATTCTTTTTTATTTATTTTTATTTATTTTTTTTGCGGTATTGGGGATTGAACTCAGGGGCATTCTACCTCCGAGCTATACCCCCAGCCCTAATTTTTACTCTTTATTTTGAAACAGGGTCTCGCTAAGTTGCGGAGTGCCTCACTAGGTAGCTGAGGCTGGCTGCGAACCCGGATCTTCTGGTCTCAGCCTCCCAAATGCTGGGATTACAAGTGTGCGTCACCACGTTCGGCTTGGAGTTATATTCTTTTTAAAAAAATTTTTTTTAAGTGGTACTGGGGATTGAACCCAGGGACATTCTACCTCCAAGCTACATCTCTAATCCTATTTTGTATTCTTTATTTTGAAATAAGGTCTCACTAAGTTGCAGAGGGCCTCACTAAGTAGCTGGATCCTCCTGTCTCAGCCTCCAAAGTACTGGGATTACAAGTGTGTACCACCATACCCGGCTAGAGTTATATTCTTTAAAGAGTAGAATGCTATGTTATGTATCCCAACTCTGGATCTTTTTAATGATATTAATCTCAGGAGATACTAGTGAAGAATATAATTTGTGATGTGCATAATTTGACACATATTATTAAGATATTGCTTAGTTTGGCTTGTTTATGAGCCTTATAAGATAGTATCATAGTGATTTTAGGTTTTTGCAGTTTGTATTTTGTATTCAGTAGATTCTAAACTATATAATGAAATAATGTATTTATTTTGTCTGCTGTACAGTATCCCATTGTTCTAATATATCTCAGTTTAATCAATCACAATTATTCCTTCTGTCAGTGGACTTTAGGTTTACTTCCAGTTTTTCTACTTCTGTACATGTATCCTGGCAACCATAAAACACATATTTAGGAGAGAAATGATAGAGTGAAAATATACAAATATGCAATATTACCCTATAGAGCAAAGTTATTTCCAAACTATAGGCTTTTCAATCTTTATACCACACTTGAGCCATTTTCTTAGTGAATGCAAGTTCTCTCAATTTAAATTGTGACAGCATGAATCAGACACTGGAATTTCACGTTGAGTATTAATATCTTCAGGTCAAGAGAAATATACAAAGGTTGTACAGAGTTCAAAGCAAGATCACAAAGAAAATTAAAACTTTGGAAAATAGTATTCAATGATGAATTCATATACATATATATAAATACATATATATAATATTCTGTGATTGTTTCTTGGAACTGAAATTATTATCAAGAATATTGTTCCTTTTACATATGATTGGTTTTAAGAATAATGTACAAATTTATAAGAAATTGTTTCTTGAAAGATACTATAGTACTATTTACAATACGATTTTCTATCTGGCATAATATATAATTGCCTACATAACTTAAATGAATAAATGATGATATGGTATGTTCTCATGGCTGTAATTATCAAGTAAGTTAAACAATAGAACAGCTTTACAAAATTAAAATCCTACCATGTAGCAAATACCCCTAGTGAATATATAATGTAGACCAAATACATGTATATGCCTGACCTCCTATGATGCCGATTTTCATAGCTACCTGACCCAAATTCCTGATTTATAGCACGTATTTAGGTTTGACAAAGGACATTTAGAATTTGATATAAAAATGAACATGGGAAATTCAGGGTGGGGAAGGTTTGGGAAGCTGACAGACTCCAGTCAGATTAGTTAATCAAGTTAGTTTTGTTTAGTACTAGTAAGGAATTATTAAGTTTCCATGCAGGTTTATGACAAATAGGCCAGAAGTACACAATCTTTTCCAAGGAAGGAGCCCAGAGAAGGCGATAGTGTTGAGACATCTTGCTGTGTCCACTTTTTCACTTTAGGACAGGTGCCTAAATGCAAAGAAGGGTCACTGCAGGTGGTGGACAGGTGTGTTTCGTGCTAGATGTGTCTACATAGAATAATTAATCATTACCTCTGTCCATTAAATTGTTAGCCAGGCTTTTGTCAATAAGTGAAATTGAAGAGTCTAGGTCAGTTGAAATCTCTTGAGTGACTAGATAATTTTTAATATCCTTGAATAATTTCTGAGACTCTTTTCTGTTTAATTAAAAATGTTTTTTTAAAACCTTTCCCCTGAGTGTTTAGTGATTCTAATACATAAATACCTTGTTCATCTGTCAACCTGGGAATTTTACTTCATGTTACATACCTTTTAAGATTAAAGGTTGACACTAAATATACTATACATAAAGTTTTAAAATGTTTTGCGTTATTTTATTTATTTTTTTGTGGTACTGGGGATAGAACCCAGAGCATTCTACCTCCAAGCCACACCCCCAGCCCTATTTTATTTTGAAACAGGGTCTCACTAAGTTGTGAAGTGGGACTCTAAGTTGCTGAGCCTGACCACAAACCTGCAATCTTACAGTCTCAGCCTCCTAAGTACTGGAATTGCAATCATGTGCCATCCTGCCTGGCTTGGATCATTTTTAAAATAAAAAGACTTTAGTATTGTAAATGTGTTAAGTGACTTATTCAATGAGTATATATACTCATCATATAAAACAATATGGAAAAATATTTTTATACCTTTTATCTGTTCAGCATGGCCAGTTTCCTTAAAGAGGGAAAGAACTAACTGAATTTGTTTACCAGGGTTTAAAGAAATGGGAAATACCAGCTACTGAAAAAATGATACATGAAGTTAAAGAAACTCAAATATGGCATTAAAATAGCCAGCCTTTGGATTGGGGGCATACACTCAGTGATAGAGGCTTGCCTAGCATGTGTAAAGCCCTGGGTTTGATCCCCAGCACTGCAAAAACAACACAAAGTAACCAGCCTTCACTGTCTGTCAGAGACTGACCCGGCAATGCAAGTGTTCTATATTGAAGGAAAGGACACACTCTCTCACCTGTATATACTATTTAGCCTAAAGCTTTAAAGCTTCAGTTTATTTAAACAAATTAGTGCATTATTCTAATCTTGTAAAGCAACCAGTTATGTCACCACTGGGAGGAGGACACAGGTAAAATCATCAAGTGCCAAAAGCCTTTTGATAATGTCTATTGAGTTGATATCTTTTTTCCCAGATAATTTCATAACATATGTTGTGTTAACATTGTTTTGCATTAAGTTTAGTAACAAAGCCATTGTGGTTTCATTCACTTTAAGACGGTTGAAGAATAGCAAGGCATCCACAGACGGACATCGGTACCTTTTTCGTGGCCGGATCAATACAGAGGTGATGGAAGTGGAGAACGTGGATGATGGCACAGGTAAGGGATTAGCGGGTTTAAAATGAGCTTCCTATAAGACAGAGTTCTCACTTGAGTAATTTACCTGCAGTATATTAGACATTCTTCGTTAGAGCTGTCAGGGAGGCCGGAGAAAGGTTAGGTAAAGGAGAACAGGACTGTTGTGAAAGTGGAAAAATGTGCTTGACATGAAACACAGACTGAGAAATAGATAAGTAATATTCTATTTGAGAATGTCCTGTATGCTTTAATTCCATAGGACATGCGTAATTATAAGAATATAGAGTACGAGTGCAGAAAATATCTAATGCATGGATTGGTTCTCTGTAAGTTATACTGTGTTTTATAAATATATGGATGAAACTTTGTGCATATAAGATTCACCATGCAATATAACAAACTGCAGATTTATTTAGCTATATAGTTGTTACTTATGTAGATGGGCTGTCAATTTGCTTGTAGAGAAAAGTTGTGGGTATTGGTGATTTGTGTAATTTTAAGTGCTCATTTTAAATTCCTTATTACACAAAGGTAGTAAAGTTTAGCTTTGTAGATTTGAATATATTGACTTTACAGGCATAGTCATAAAATTATGATTAGTCACAAGCATTAAGTAAAATGAAGTTAAAATAAATTTTATTTTCTATTCGAAAAAAGTCATCTATAAATTGAATGCTTCATAAATTGAATCACATTTCCCCCAGTGATTGATTCCAATTATAATTTCAGAGATATACTAGGAAAAGTAATAGGACAAAATAAAATGTTAATTGTTACAAAATGACTTTCATTTCCGTATAGAGAAATGTCTTTATAATATGCCGTATACACATGGGATTGGGGCACAGATCAGCTCTCCACTACCCTCATTGTCGTTCTGGGGTCTAAGAGGGGAGAAGAATGTTTATCACCTGACAGGGTACAGGGTTTCAAATGCTCACCTGTATGCCATTTCTCTGTCCCATTGTTAACATAGGTAAGTAGTTAACACATAGTTAAGTAGTGAAGAGAGGGGACCATGATTGTGGTAGTTAAGGGAAAAAGGCAAACAGTAGGCAAAGCTTGTGTGGTCCTTGAGACTGGGCACTGGCCTGGGAGTCACGTCATCACATGGAGAGGTTCCTGTTGACCCATGGTGGGATAGAGGTGTGGAGCTGTCAGGCAGCTGGCACAGGTAGCTGTTCCACTTCAAATCCTCTCTATGCTGCAGACTCTGAGACAGTTGCAAATACTCCCTTGCTGGCGTGTGGCCCCGAGAGGCTATCTTTCCATAGCAGGAGGTACATATTATTCTTCATAGGGTGGCAGTGATTCATTTTATGCTATCTAAGGAGACAGTGTAATGACATTTAGAAATGTTATCTGTCCAAAATGTTAAGCTCTATCTTGCCTCTGTAACCTGGGTGTTCAGAGGATACCCAAAGTCCTCTTTGCACTTGAGCCGGTAGGAAGTCAAATAACAACAGAGGGCACTCAGAAACTCCACTGATTGTTACTGACCTGTCTACCCCTACAGAAACGACTCTCCCCTCTTGCTTTGGCACTTTATTTTCTTTCCTTATTATGCTTTTCCATAGGTGTAGAGCTCCTGGCCTTACTTTCTGAAGGAAAAAGTATCCCTCTTGTTCCCCACTTGTGTCCCTCTTCCATCCCTTCCTCCAGATGATCTGAAAACCATCATTGGTACCATCTGCACTGGTGGTTGAAGTGAAATTTGATAACGATTACTGTGCCCATGAGAAACTGGACACTCAATAAAGAACTAGAAGAGCCCAGGGCCTATGGAGGCATGGGCGTATAATGCAGGGTTAGGTGGTAAGAGGGTGAGGTCCTGGGAGAGATGACTTGTGCTGAGCTTTTACACAAATGGTCCTTGAATTCAATCCCATGTAAAAGTTCCATTGGGGCTGGTGAATTTCCAGGCTTCAGGGCCTCAGTTCCTGAGGATAGGAGCATTGTCGAAGACAGCCTAAGACCCTGGTGGATATGAATAAGGAGGAAGGTGGGACATTGTAAGAAATTTACTTGTCACAAATTAGTTGTCTGGCTGGGCGTGGTGGCTCACGCTTGTAATCCCAGCATTTGGGAGGCTGAAACTGGAGGATCTGTGTTCGCTGCCGCCTCAGCTACCTAGTGAGGCACTCCGCAACTTAGTGAGACCCTGTTTCAAAATAGAGAATAAAAAATAGGGCTGGGTGTAGCTTGGAGGTAGAATGCCCCTGAGTTAAATCCCTAGTACCGCAAAACAAACAAACAAACAAACAAAAAACAAATTAGTTGTCTGATGGAACCTCTTTATGCAAATTTGTAAGGTTCATTTTTCATTGAAATAAAATGAAAACATTCAATTAAACTTACTATTTACTTAGATTTGTTGTTTTTTAAATGTATCTAAGCAGTATGCTGAAAGAAGTGAGCTATAAACCATTGTTACTACAGGGTCACTTAGAGAATTTTTGGGCAGTTGGATACTTTTCCTAACTTCTGACAAGGAAATTGGAGTTTTCTCATGGGTGTATTCACTGGGTCCCTGGGGGAAGTGTACATCCTCTGCCAGACTTGAAAATTCAAAATTAGACTTTTTGAATATTAAAGATGGATAGGATCTTGAAGATCAAGTAATATATTTCATTAACATTTCAGATAATGGTAATGAGGCCAGATTTAATAACTAACTGGTTCAAGTTTACCCAGCTACTTAGTAAGAGCTGGAGCTATGGTTAAGTTTGCTAGGCTCTCATGTCTGTGCCTGAAGAAATAGGAGAGCAGCAGGTTCCTATAGGTTTTAAATCCACGGGGACCAAATGGAGAGCAGTGAAGGAATTAAGCATCCCTGTGCTGAGATTGGTTTTGGTTGTTTATTTCTTCTAAAAGCTGATCTACGTACTGCACCAACTTTCTCCCTTTTCTTGTTTCCTTGATCATTTCCATCATGGAAACTCTTACTTCATTTTGATGAGCTCAAGTTTCAAGCCTGCTTACTTGATACTCTGTGAATGGAGCTGTAATGCTGATAAACCTTAGCAGAAATGATTATTGTCTACCTGCCAAGTACTCTCCACGCTTGGACCCTGGACAAGTTGAATGAGAGCCATCCCTCAAATACTATCAGGCTTATTTGCCATTGCCAAACCCCCAAACTAACAACTACCCCATATCTAGGTTTGAATAATAAAAATAAGTGGACCAAGATATTTTTAAGTATACTTGGACCTTTCGATGGAAAATTGAACAGAAAAATTTTCCTTCCATTTGAATTGTCATGATAGAAATAAGTTAGCACATATACTTTAAAAAGGAACATTATTTCTTCATTTAACATTACTATATGATGTATGCTGTTCTTTAAAAATATTATGAGTGCAGCAATTAGCCTGCTATTTGAGATAGATTTGACAGTCAGCTAATGACCTTGGTTTCTGTACAATAGCCTTATACAATCAGTCCCAGGCTCACTTGTCTGGTTCTGAGTTTAATTGTACAATTTCCAAAGGAAGTTTGAATACACAGGCATGAGTAGTCAGGCAGGGCTTCATGAGAGAGGTGGGTAGACTTTGAAAGAAGAATCTTTCAGCATTGAGAAGACTGGGGTAGCCTGATGAGAACCTCATCCTGGAGAGCACATTAGTATTCACAAGCTACCAGGAAAGTAAAGACAGCAGAGTGGTAGGAACACATTAGCACGTAGTGGAAAATGCCATCAGTTAGATTGCTTTGGATGTTTCTTGACCCAAGCCTGGCTGCAGCAATTAAGTTGAGAGACAAGGTGTTGAGGCAAGGAAGGTGACTTTATTCGAAAAACAAGCTGGTGGAGAATATAGATGACTCTTGTCCAAAGTTCATCTTGCCAGGAAGTTGACTTAGGAATGGTTTATATTTGCAGTTGACGGGACTTCTCACAGTGGGTAGACCAGATGATGACCATCTGATCCTAACCACTTATTTACAAGAGGCTTTTCAGTCCTGCAAATCTCAAGAGCAATGAACATTATTTCCTAAGATTATTCTTGTCACAGATTAGTTTTCCCCTGTGCAGTTCCTGACATAGTACACAGACTTTCCCTGGTTATTGTGGAAGACAGTGGTCTGGTGAGTTTAGCTAGGTAGTTAGACACAAGGTGTGGTCTCAGGGTAGAAGACTCTAAAGCAGGATCTGCATGTTTGACTTGATTCCGCGGCGAGACATCAAAGCCTGTGGAGCTAAGATATGGCATGACGAAAAATCTTGAAGAAGAGCCAGCGAGGTGTGAAGGGGGCAGTGACCCAACTCAAGTAACCTGGGAATGGAAAGAAGGGAGACCTAGGTTCTACAGGGAGCTGGCTCAGGGCTCACACCTGCGTGTGTCAGAGCATTTCCTGGAGGATTTTGGTGCAGAGAATTGTGTTCCCCTGTGCTCTGTGGGAGAAAACCTCGTCTTATTTTAAAATAAGTCCAGCATTTGCCATATGGGCTGCGTGTAGCCACTGTGGTTTTCATGTAGAGTTACGGCTAAAGGATAACAACACTATGGAAATGTTGGATCTTTTAAACTACCGTGCAAGATTCACTCAGCTAATCATGGGTACTGTTCTTGTAAAGTGACAGGCTGGGTGGCTTGTAACATATACAGTTTGAATTTTTAAAAAACATTTTTCTACTAATATAATTTCTCGGTTTGTTATTTTTACAACTATCAAGGAGATTTTTTAGTGTAATTATGAAGTAATCATTTTTACTTTCCCTCTAATGCCATGAATACCTATCTGCCATGAGTTGTGTAGTTCTGCCATTTAGTATAGGATGTAAGCATGAATCAAATATGTAAAAGTAAGAGCAACAGGGCAAACATTCACTTAAAGGCAGATTGTAATTTCTTTATGAGGGAAAAAATTCCTCCACCAGTTTGAATCTCTATACTGGCAGAAGTAATTGCTTTTCATGGGCTTATGGCACATGTATAAATTACAGACTAATGTCTAATAAAATTATATTCTGACTTGAATGTACATGGGGGTTTAAAGGTACCACAACTCTACAGCATCGTTTGATAATAGGTTTGGGGGATTAATAGTCTAATGACAAATACTGTATTGTGATTTGGGGACTAATGAAAAAGACTATGAGAATCAGATTATCAGAAATCAAGTGCCAAGAACATCTGCTTTTACTTTGAACAAAGTAGAAGATTTGGGAGAAGAAGTACCAAGCCAGGTAAAGAACCATAGCTAGTCTCTAACCCACCTTAAACATTTTCTCTGTCTTACCTCTGGAGACTGGCTATTGCTGTCAAATGACTTTCAGGAGACACAAATGAAAAGTGTCGCTTTAATTGGTGCAGATGCTGATCCACTTTTCTATCCGCTGTCACTCACTTCTATCTTGGAACCTATGTGTGGCTTGCTGCCAGTAAAGTCTGCATACAAGTTATGTCACTCTTCTCTGCCTGCTGTTAGGCAGGGAGCTACCATGGAGGATTTGCTGGCGACATTTGCAAATCCAGCATGACGGTTTAGCCACAATTATGGTGAAGTATCAAGTAAGAAAATTAAATGTCGACTCATTCACAAAGAAATTTTTTTTTGTGATTTTGTTTATGTGAATTATATGGAATGACGTGGTTTTAAAGAATATGTCTTATCTGTGTGCTGTGATAATGGTTTGGTATTTGTATGCTTCATTTATTGCATATTAGTTAAATACACTCATAGAGTTCCATTGACTAGCTCTCAGTCTTATTATGCTCTTTTATTAAATAATAAAGAATTGCTCTGTGGTATATGGACTGTCTTTGTAACCTAGAATACTATTCTAGGGAATATTAGAAGGACAATGAATTTGATATCTTGAATGTTTGATTATTGAGAAGAAAATTCTGTAAATGTTATTCTTTTATTACTTTAGAAACTTGAACAATATTTTTGAGTGTTAATATGTAACATTTAAGTTCATGTAGCATATTGATGTTGAGCAATAGAAATGTTCCATTATCAAGTACTAACCATATCTAATATGTAAACATTTCTTTATCTTTTCAGTTTTGATGTTTTTTAAAAAAATAAACAACAAAAGCAAAAAAAAATATTTTGAGGAACTCACTGGTTTTGAAACTTTCATGAACTGAATGATCTTGTCGATAAATTGTAGATTGTGTTTGTTCATTGGTCTTTACCCATTAATTTCTAGCTGATTTCCATAGCAGCGGACATATTGTTGTTAATGGGTGGAAGATACATAATACAGCAAAAAATAAATGGTTTGTGTGCATGGCGAAAACACCCGAAGAGAAGCATGAATGGTTTGAAGCTATTTTGAAAGAAAGAGAACGACGAAAAGGTGGGTGTATGAACTAAGCACTTGCTTCTTTGTGGGGATTCTAACTTAGCATGAGATCAGACAGCAGGAAACAGGGAAGGCGGACTTATGAGAGGGTAGACTCGTGTGTGATGTTCACTTTGATTTGTGAATATTTACAATACGTGTGAATATTTATAATATTGGTACTAAATTTAAAAAAAAAACCTCCTATAGCTAGCAAAATAATTATAGTATGGCTAGCCATGTCTTTCAGTTTCACTTTAACATTTGTTTAATTTTCTTTGTAGTTATTATTGTCACCTCTAAATAAAGCAGTATCACAAAGTCTTACTTTAAGAGACAAACTTTAATAATCTATCTGGATGAGAGATGGGAAAGTAGCTGAGTGGTAGAGTGCTTGTGTAGTATGTGCAAAGCCCTGGGTTTGGTCCCCAGCACCCAGAGCAGTGTTAGGATCCCCAACAACTATTCTCTCTTTGTTTAGTAATTCACTGAAAATTCCTAGATAAATGTGTTAGCTATCTAATTACAGATTAAGGCACTTTGTATGTGTATATTAAGTTTAAATATTATTAGAATGCCATTGAATTATAATGTAATATAGCCAGTAAGTAGCTTATTCATATGAGGAATCCTAGTTAAAATTTGCTTTGTGCTTTTAGTTTTTCAAACGATATTTCGACTGGAAATATGCAGTTGTGTGAGGTTTATCTGCAAGAAGACATCTATAATTCATTTCAGAAATAGAAATGCTACATTTCTGTACCAATTGATTTCTTATTTGTTCGGAAGCATGACACTGTTGATGACTTTTTCTGTGATTCAGGAATGAAATACCTCAGTAGTAATGAAATTTCAGAACAAAAAGCACCTCTGCCATCTTCAGATCTTTTCCCTTGAAGAATATACAAAGTTTCTCCTTCCATTAAGATATTCATAGCACACATTTGCATAAGAATTTCCAAAGCGTTTTCAAATACTTATTCCTTTTATTGATCGTGGATGAAAAACCAGACAGAAAATTTTAAAACAAAGGTTATGAATGCATTACTGACTCTAAGGTTTGTTGACCAGCAATCAATTCAAGTAGCAAAGCAAATAACTTGAAAGGTGAATTGAATTTTCCATAAAGTTAAACCTTTTTCTTTCTGCAGAATAGTTATGGTCTACACAGGACAAAAATATGAAAGAAAAAAACCCGACATTCTATAAAATTTATTATGTCTCTCTTCTTTGTGGGATTATTCACCATTATTAACAAATGGTAATGGCTCCTACATTGCAAAAATTAAATTTTAATAGCAGTTTTTGGGGCTTAGAACACTAAATATAATCAGATTTTTTTCTTCTGCAATGGTTCTTCCTTAGGACCCTGCACTGATGAAGTGTTAGTGGTCCCTGGATTTTAGCTTTGCCATTTGCTTCTAACTGGATTCCTTGCTTGGGTTATCTATTCCCACCATATTAACTTCTGCTTCTACACTGACAATTTCTTAATCTTTATGCGCAGTCATTTTGGGCATCTACTGAGCCCTGGACTGCACTCAGCACTCTCACTCAGCATGGACGGCCTTCTCCCTGCGTGGATGCCTTTGCTTAGCAAGCGTCCTTACTTCTATCCATTTACTCTCATAAAACCCCAGCATTTAACCAGTTACTTCATTCTGTCAGTACCATTCTTTACCTATCTTACATCTTCATCTTCCTTGCCCTAGACCCCCTTTTGTTTGCAGGGGCTTGGACCTGCTTGAAATTCCAGTTTCCTCCCTCTGGTCTCCCTCTTTTTAAACCCTCCCCCTTTCAGTTTCTTCCCGCACCATCCTGTGAGCTTTGTTTCCAAAGTAACAACACTTTCCTTCCTGCACTACCCTGCCTTTCCACATCCTTCTGGTTAAGACACTTAGATGAGAGAAAACATATGATCCTTCACTTGCTGTGATTGGCTAATCTCACTTAACATAATGTTCTCTAGGTCCATCCATTTTCCTGCAAATGACATAATTTGGTTCTTCTTTATTGCTGAGAAGAATTTCACTGCCTCCCCCCCCCCCCTCTTTTGTGGCATTAGGAATTGAACCCAAGAACATTCTACCTTTGGGCTACTTCCCCAGCCCTATTTTATTTTTATTTTGAAACAGGGTCTCCCTAGGTTGATGAAAGTCTCACTATTTGCTGAGGCTGTCCTTGAACCTGCGATTCTCCTGTCTCAGCCTCCCAAGTGTTTGGGATTACAAGTGTGCACCAGCATACCCGACTATATCTCATACTTTTGTAATCCATTCATCTGTTGATGGACACCTATTTTGGTTTCATAATTTGGTTATTGTGAATTGCGCTGCTATAAACACAGATATGCGTGTGTTACTATAATATTCTGATTTCAGTCCCTTTGGAAAGAGTGGTAAAGCTGGATCATATGGCAGATCCATTCCCAATTTTCTGAGGGATTTCCACATTGATCTCCATAGAGGCTGAACTAGTTTGCGATCCTACCAACAGTGTAGAAGAGTTCCTATTTCCCCACATCCTCGCCAACATTTATTGTTATTTGTCTTCTTTATGATTGCCATTCTGATTGGGGTTAGATGGAATCTCAGTGTAGTTTTGATTTGCATCTCCCTGATTGCTAATGATGTTGAAGCACATTTTTTTCATGTGTTTATTGGTCATTTGTATCTCTTCTTTTATGAAATGTCCATTCAATTCAATTGCCCATTTCTTGATTGGACTAGTTGTTTTTTCCTAGTAGTAAGTCTTTTAAGTACTTTATTTATTCTAGATATAAGTCCTTTATCAAGAGGAATAGCTGGCAAAGATCTACCATTTTGTAGGCCCTCTGTTTAGATTCTTGATGGTTTCCTTTGATAAGCAGAAGCTTTTTAATTTAATGCCATCCCACTTATTAATCCTTGTTTTAAGTTACTTCCATTGACATTTTATATATATATATATATATGAGAATATCAATGACATTATATATATATATATATATATATATATATATATATATATGAGAATATCAATGTCAGTCTTAATATCTGGTGGAAGGGGGAGTGGGGAGGGAGCCAGGGGAAAGCCCACCATGCTGTGCACATGTATGTCACTATCACCATGAACTACATTATAATGTGAGACTATAGTGCACCAATAAAAGTTTAAAAAATAAAATAAGACACTTAGATGTATCCCCAGCATCTAAGTTGAAACTGCAAGGACCCTGCCACTACCACATCAAATGCTTCTCACCCACTGGCACATATTCTGCCTTCCCTTCCAAAACCCAGGGCTCCAGCTTCTGTGCTGCTTGACCTTAGTTAGCTCTGGTGTAAACTTTCTCTTTCTGTAGATAGACCTATTGATAATTGTGCATTTAAACATGGCCCTCCTGTGAAAGGTTTCTTAACATTTTTCAAGTATGGGTGAAGTACCCTGAATATGCCTCTATTGTATTAATTTTCTCTCCAGGGCTGTCCTCAGGTTTACCCTCCCAGTTACGCTAATCTCATCTATTGCTTTTATTCCACTAACTAAACTGTGTACCTTTGGGACACAGTTGCACAAGGTGCCCTGTGCCCTGGGAATCCTGCCTGGACTCTCTCCCTAGTAAACTATGACCTTCTTGAAAACTGGTCCAGTCTTACAGAACTCTGTATCACAACCTTGAGTATGTGATATATATACAATAAATGCTTGTTTAATGAAGTCAGGAGGTAATGATGAAATTGCATGTATGCCTTTTGTCTCATTTTTTTTTGTCTCATTTTTGACAGGTTTAAAATTAGGAATGGAACAAGACACCTGGGTAATGATCTCTGAACAGGGTGAGAAACTTTACAAAATGATGTGCAAACAAGGAAATCTGATCAAAGACAGGAAGAGAAAATTGACAACATTCCCCAAATGCTTCCTTGGAAGGTAGGGTTGGTAGTCTGGGTGATATATTGCTTTCCTCTGTTTATTATTTCATGTGTTAACTGTCCTTTATTTATTTTTCTTTTAAAAGTATTCCCCAAGCACTTTTTAATACTACTTTATGATCCACATATCTAGAGTCATAGCAGGATAAGGGAATGGACAGAGAGGCAGAATTATATCCAGATAATGTCATGACCAGATAACTTAAAGCTTCCATCTATTCAACATGACTTCTGCAGTTCCTGATATACCATGTTCCAAGGGTGAAGCAGAGGCTGGGGCTGGGCAGAGAGGGGCAGGCTGGCCAGGGTACCTATAGGGGAAGGATGATAGCTCTGACATGGAAGTGTCAGAGTCGACAGTTGATCCAGATTAGGGAATTCTGTAGAGGTGAAGACAGACAGTCACAACTGACAATTAATTCAGAATTTAGACAGCCAGGCTTAGGATGAAGGGCTGTAGATGAAGAGTCTGCAAAAATTAGTCATGTGAGGGGCTGGGCGTCATTAACTTTGAGCCATTTGATTTCTGCGGACAGCGTTAAGTGGGATTCTCTGTCTGTTTTAATCAGTGCAGAGACAACAGGAAGGGCGGCTGCTTCAGGTAGCTCTTCTTAGGTGAGGTTCCGTGCTGTCCTCTTCCTGTACGTTGTTTCTAGTTCAATAATACATGCCTTTTTAAATACCTTTACAATTTTTTAAAGATGCAGAAACTGTGGATCATGGAGCTTTGTATGTTCATACAGTTAGTGAATGCCAATGTCAATTCCATTAAAGTAGACTGCAGTAGCTCAGATCACAGACTACAATCAAACTGTCTCAGTGCAAATCATGGTGACACACTGACTAGTCCTGTGATTGGAAAGTTAAGTTTCTGTTTCCTCTTGAAACATGGAGGTGATGGTCGTGCTTACCCAGGTTGCCCATTGGTATGTCTTCAAACTAGCTATGGAGACCTCCGGCATACCCACAGACTGCATCTGCTCCCACCCCCAACTCAGTCCTGGCATCCTGGGCTCTTCTTCAGAGGGAGTGGTCCTTACAGCAGGCTACACAGCTGCCCACAAAAGCATAGCTCCTGGCAGCCTCCCAGGTGATAGCTCTTGTGCAAAGAAAAGAGCCGATGTGGGTGCAACTTGCTTGCCTTGGGCAGCAGAAAGACAGTGTCTCTTGTTAGCAGCTCCCTGGGCACACCTTCCAGGGGCCCTGCAGCTGTATTCATACTTGCAATAGTTACTTCCTGCAATGGCTTCCCCCCAGGCTTTTAGAGGCACCAGGGATCATTTTTACCATTGCAGTGCTGATATTGTACCTTCATCAGGTGGTAGGTGTCTAGGGGGACAAAGCTAGAAAGTTCATCTGGTCATATTTGTTCTTGAGTTTTGCTAATCCTTTACCCACACTGATAGTTAGTAGTTGTGATAAGTAAAGCGTTTCCCAGAGCACCTGGTGCATAGCATAGGCTTAGTAAATGTTAGCTGTGGCCTTTCCACAGTGACACACAACTGCTGGGTATAGCTCAAGTTTGGGATCTTTTCTGAGTGGATCATGATCCTTTCCAGGGAGTTGCTGGAATCTTACCGATAGGTCCCGTGACAAAGCAACTCACTTAATTTCCTTTCTGACCTCTTCTCCCCCCTAAAGAAATACTCCCAATTTCTAGCAATATTTAAATTGACTATTTCTTTCATTTGGACCTGCCATTTTCTGGAATTCGATGACGTTAGAATAGAGAATTATGGTTTAGTTACATATCAAACATCTCAACCCCCCTGTCACCACTCATGTTTAATAAGAGCTCACTATATGTCAGGTACTGTGCTGAGTTCCTGACACAATCGTCTCATTTACTTCATTGACAGTGCTGTGACATTTTCTTATTATTATCTCTATGTTACTGATGGAAAAACTGAGGACAAGAGAGTTAATTTACAAACTTAAGGTCACATAGTTAGGGGAAGAAGGAACAGGATTTGAATGTAGGTTGTCTTATTGCAAAGTCCATGATCTTAACCATTGCTGTTTATTTTACCTTCTCATATTCTCTCTTTCTTTTACTTTTCTCATTCTTTTATTTTTATTCTCTATCTTACTCATGGTATTTCTTTTAGGTGGTTCTTATTTAATACAAGAATAAAAATCACTTTTTCTGACTTAATGTATATTTTTTTAGACTAGACCCTAAGTTCCCAAAGTGGGTAATCTCCCACCAGGGAGGGGTATTTTGTCTCTTGATTATTTGACTTAACACATTGATTTTGAACTAAATGAAAAGTAACTTCCTGATGCTTTCTACAGGTTTTATTTTCTGGCCATTATGCGAAAAAGAATAACCCAGTCTAAAAGAAACTCATTAGTTATGTAATAGTTCAAATGTTAGATTTTTAAAACATGAGTAGGGTAATGTTCGTATTAAAATGTCTTTATTTAGTGTCCTTAATAAATAATGGCACAGGACCATGTGCCTTTATGTGGGTAATAGCCTTATAATTAAAGCTACTCTAAAATTTTCATTTTGGGTTTATGAGAGGCCTTAAGACGTTGAATAGTTTATTATATAAAATTTAGGAGATCCTTAATTTATGGACATGTGTTTTCTAGAACAGAGTCCAACTTCTATAAGTATGGCTTTAATATATATGAAAAAATATCTGCTGCAATGCATTGAAAGTATCCCTTTTCTATTGAGACTCCGTCTATAGTTGCTTTATGGTTTCATGGTACAGATAGACTTCCTGGGAAGTAAATTAACCGTTTAACTTTTTCATTACTTTTCTGTTGCAGTGAATTTGTGTCATGGCTGTTGGAAATCGGGGAGATTCACAGACCCGAAGAAGGCGTTCACTTGGGGCAAGCATTATTAGAAAATGGAATCATCCACCATGGTATTATTTCATCATTTTGATTATTTATTCTATTCATAAATCACCTGCCCCTTAATCTCATTGACCAATTTAGGACGCTTACATTTTCTTCAGTATTTTTAGTACCTAACGTGTATAGGGCAGTGTTTTAGGGAGCATGGCTTTATGGTGACACAGTCATCAACCTTAAAATGAATGGCCACTGAACAGGCAGGAGTGTGAGCAGTCAGTGTCGTGGGATTGGAGGTGGAGATGGCTAGTTATAACTAAAGTATGAGGGAGTAATCCACGGGGACAGCGGCATTGGTGATGGGCATTGCAGGATGAGTGACAGGGACAGAAGTACCAAGGGCATTCCTCCCTGAGAACAGCAGCACTCAGGCATGGTTGTAGAAGCATCATGGTGGCCTCTTCAGGAGCAGCATGGAGGCCGAACCCTATACTCCATGGTTGAATGCGTTGGGGGGCAGTAAGTCAAGGAAAGGTGGGAAGACAACCGATCCCAGAAGATCTGAACCACCACGGCTGTGGCATGTGGTTTTATTCTAAAGTGAATACTTTGAAGCAGAGGTGTGATCAGAACTGAGTTCCAGAACTTTCCTGAAGCACTGTGGGGCCTGCAGTGGAAAGGCTAAAGATTATAGAACCATGTCTGTCAGGAGGCCCTGCCTTCCCCAGAAGTGAAAGGACCCGGGAATGAAAAGAACCAGCCCATTTGAGAGATGCCAGAGAGGCAGAGTGTATTTGATAAGTGTGTGGATGTGGGGGGGGGGGTGCAGAATGAAGGGAGAGAAGAGATTATCCTGAGCTTTTCTGATCTGCACGACTGAGTTAATTCGGGAGGAGGAGCAGGCTTGGGAGGGACATAGGATTTGCTCTGGATTGGGTATGAGCCCTGGGGTGGAGTGGAGGGTGACCAGCCAGAGGCTGAAATTTTCATTATAATGCTCTGGATAGAAATGAGGTGAGAGGCATGCTTGGGGGTCATTTCCAGGGTACCAGATCCCTGAAAACATCAACAACAAACTAAAACCTGAGAAGGCAGTGGTAATGGGACCAAGTGGAAAGGCTGGAAGAATGTCAAATTAAAATGTGAGGAAGGAGAAGAAGGGGATTGATAAGAGATACGGACATTTGGCTACAGAAATTTGATGGTAATATCCTTTGTAAAATTTAGTGATAGCAACAAAACGAGTACTTTCAATTTCCTATCCCAATGATTATGGCCTCTGTGATGGCATCTCCATCTACCCAGCTGGGAGTCATCTCCCTAATAGGACCAGTTTTCTCTCTTCCAAGATCCCCACCTTCCTCCCAGTTTCCACCACTTCTTCCCTTGCTTTCAGTTTTGCTCCCCACTTCAAAGCATACTGTCTCCCTAACAGCTTACGGTTGCTTTTGAAACAGGTATAAAAGATCGTAGGACCCAGCGATACTGCTCCTGGGCATCTTTTCAAAGAAATTGAAGTCAGAATATTACAGTGATGCATGCATATCCCTGTTTATAGCAGCACAATTCACAATAGCCAAATTATGAAACCTCCTAAGCATCCATCAGCAAATGAATGGATCACAAAACTGTGGCATACAATGGAATTTTACTCAGCCATAAAGAAGAAGATGATGCCACTTGCAGGAAAATGGATTGAACTCAGTATTACGCTAAGTGAGATTAGCCAGTCTCAAAAAATGAGTAATTGTATATTTTCTCTTATATGTGCAAGCTACATAGAAATTGGGAAATAAGGGTAACATCATATAGAAGAGAAGAGACTATCTAATGCATTGATAGAAGGGATTTGAGAGAGGAAAGAGGTGATGGAGATGTGAAGAGTGAAACAGTTTAAATAATGTTAGGGATGCATATAAAACTACCAATTCCAGTCTCAAAGACATGGACAGAGGGGGAGCAGGGGGATGGGACTCAGAGGGAAACGCTCCTGTCACTCTCTTCTTCCATGTGATGTATAATTACAATGCACCAAATAAAGATCAAAGCATTTCCCTGCTCAGAGTCATCCAATGCCTTCCCACCAGACTTTAAGAAAAGCTCAGATCCCTTTCCGTGGCCTAAACCACTTACCATGGCTTACACAGCGCTTCATGATAGGACTCTGACTTCCAATTTGAGGTGGGCATCTAGCATTTTACCTAAAGTATCACTCTGGTCTCTGTTTCTTCCTTCAACACTCCAAGATGACTTCCTGTTTAGGATCTGCGCTTCTGCTCTTCTTATTCAACAATTATTTATTAATTCCTAATACATGCCAGGGACTTTTCCAAGTGCTGGGGATACAGCAGTAAATGAAATGACCAAAATCCTTGTCTTTATGACTCATGTTTTCCACACCCCCTGACTTCTAGGAAGCCCATCCAGTCTCCCACCATTCCAATAAACTAATTGTTTAAAAGTTGTCTTCATGGACTCCTCACTCCCTGAAATTGCCACATGCTTTGTTTCTTTGTCCGTCATCTCTATTTCCCTATGCCTACCATGGCCTGCAGTCAAAACATACGTACCTTCAGAACAGAAGCTTCCTTGGGTGTTAGATGGCATGCACCTGGAGTACCCAACACATATAGGTGCTCAGTAAATGTTTGCTGAATGAATAAGCAAATGGGTAATACTTAGAAATTATGTATGATTTTACACTTGATTCATTAGCATCATTAAAGCATCTAGAACATGATATAAATGTTTTTAGCATCTGATTCACTAGAAAGCATTATTTAACAACAATAAAGTAAAAATGAAAAGATGTTGAGTTAGCCACTTTCCTATATATTTATGAACAAGAATTGACTGCATTTGTTGGTTTTTGAAAAATTTCAATTGACATATAATAATTATATATATTTATGGGGTACCATGTGGTAATTTGATACATGTTTACAATGTATACTGATGAAATTAGAGAAATTAGCGTTTCCATCTCCTTAAACGTTTATCACTTCTTTGTGTTGCATGGACGGAAGCTCAAGGAGGTAGCATGTAGAGAAGTTTTGTGTACAGTCAGCCAGCCTTCAGTTAGCTTCCTCTCCCATTTAGACTGCGGACTTCCAGGGACTGTGTATTACCAACAGAACAAAAGACAGGAAACACCTGTTTATGGAGTCCTTTTGTTTATTCCTTTCCTTACCAACTCTTTAATCCTCTATGCTAGGTACTTTAAGATGTGTAAACATGAAGCAGTGACTTTTGGTCTAGGAATTTTAAGCCTATTTATTTTTTTTACCCTTTCCATCAAGAAATCCAGGTGCTGACACATTTCCTTCTAGAAATGCAGAAATACGGGAGAATGGCAGAACTCTTGGTAGGGAATATTGGGAAGGAAAACAGTATTGATTAACACTTGCTGCTATAACAAAACTCCTCCAGTCAGTAGCTCACATTGTAGAAGCTGCTTTTTCATTTCTGTAGAGTCCAGCCAGTAGTGGAGGACGAAGCGATGACACTTTGCTTCATGTGGGGTATGGGATATCAGCTATCCTCAGTGCATAGATCCCAAAGGTCACCTTGAATTTTTTTTTTTAATGTACCACTTTTGTGCACGTGTCATTCATAGATCATTCACAAGGCTACCCTTGACTGTAAGGGAAACAATAATGCCTTATAGATACATGACCATGAAAAATAAAAACCAAACCAATTTGATAAACTGTACCGAGGAGATAGTTCCCAGGTCAATACAAGATATATGGGATTACAGTAAAGACAAAGTAATGATAACATACACACATTCATACATACATGCATATGTTTTATAGTGCTGTCAGGATATAATCACAAAAGGAACGTTTTACCATCTATTTTCCGTTTTGTGATTTCTGTTGTCAATTTGAATGATTTCAAACATGTATGAATTAGAACTAACTGAAAAACTGATGTTAAAGCTATCTATCAACAATTGATGATACTATTTAAGTTGTTTAAAAATGATGGATATGCCACTTTTTGTACTTCTGTGGAATTGTTTACTATATTTTATAAGAACTACACTCAATTTGGGTATAATATTCTCCTTTTTGGCTTGGGGTACTATGTAATAGAGAAAAGTACATTGCAGTGACCTTTAGTTGTGGAGCTGGAACTGGTCAGGGTGCAGGGAGGATGGCACAGCCAGGGATCTATGGGGTTATTTTTCAGTTGCTCTCCACTCTTTCCACTCTTACTCTGTCTCATCAAAGGTGCTCTAGGAATTTTACGGGAAAGTGTTGCTTATTTTCCTCCTGAATTGGTGTCTGAAAATTGAAGACTATTATGGGTAGAATTGTATTTGCTTTATAATAACAAAACTGTGCTATTTGCCTGGAGATCTGAATAAATAGTTAAGTGCATTTAAGACGATTACAAGTTAGTACAAAGTAGAGTCAGAATAATATTTAATTAACTTTCTTCATGGTCTCAGTCTTTTAGAATCTGACCTGTTTTTCATTTCACGACTATTTGAACCATTTGAAAGCAATCAGAGTTCCAGAGAGAGAGAGAGAGAAAGAGAGAGAGAGAGACTGACTGACTGACCAACTGACTGTTGGATATTCTGTTAACATATTTCTCATAATATTTTGAAGTTTCTTCCTTTGAAAAAGAAACCAAATATAAGATTTTTTAAGGTATATCAGAATGGAAAAAATTCAATCCTAATCAGTTTGCTTCTCAAATATCAGGCACCATTTTCTCAAATAATACTGTTTTGAAATGGAAGTCCTAAGTACATTATGAATTAAAAATTTATTTTGAAAATTTAAATGCAAGAACCATTTAAGTATGTATGTATGTGTGTATGTATGTATATATGTATGTATGCATGTATTTATTTTTGTGGTACTGTGGATGGAACCCATAGGCATTCTACCTATGAGCTATACCCCCAGACCTACTTTATTCTTTTTATTTTTTGAAATAGTGTCTCAGTAAGTGCAGAGTGCCTCACTTAGTTGCTGAGGCTGGTTGTGAACCTATCCTCCTTTCTCAGTCTTTTAAGTATTATGTATTAAGTATTAAGTATTATGAATTATGAAAACTGAAAAGTTTTTGAAAATTGAAAAGTTTTTGAACAATCATATTTATCAGTTGCTTAACTCTGAAATATAGCACTGAATTATTTCTTTTTCTTTTCTTTCTTTATTTTGTGATGCTGGGGATTGAACCCAGAGCCTCATGCATGACAAGCTAGTGCTCTGCCACTGAGCTGTACCCCCAGGGGCAGCACTGAGTACTTTCCATTAATATTGTTCCATTTGTTACAATTTGATCTTAGTGGCCTTTTACTGTTATTAGGATTTGATGAGTTGTAATGTCACGTCAGATTTGACATACAGAAGATTTTTCACAAGAACAGATTTTTTTTTTTTCCATAGTCACTATTTACCCCAAACTTGGTGTAAGGGAACATATTATGCAATTCCATATTAATAGAGTAATTCTGTTAGACTAAAGAGTTATGAGCCAAATGTGCTAGTTTCATTAGTATGTGGCTCCAGCTGCATGTTAGTGAAAATAGAATTCCTAAAATAAAATTGAATGAACCATCTGTTACAAGACAGCAAACAAAAAAAGTCGACTGTTAACTGACTGATCTTGCTATTATTCCCATTGCAAATATAGCTGAGAAGGTTGTCAGAGGCACTATCTTGCTATTGCAAGAATTCTGGGTTGAGGCAGCATATGCTTTCCCCATGGTACATTGTTAATATTCAATATTCAGACACTGACTCTACTGTTTACTGTGCAAGTGCTTATGTGAGAATTCAGAGACCTCATTTGTTAAATTGTGTAGCTTGCTGGAGTTGGCTTGTATGAGCTCCTGAGAGCTGATAATTGAATTAAAATATTTTGCAAGCTGGTAGGTTGTTCTGCATAATTATTATTAACATTGAAATTGTATAAACATATACATAAATTATATTATAAACTAAGATACCACATTTATGAAACTGAACACTTCCAATTATTTCAGTACATTTTATTGCTTATACCCTGGAGATTATTTTTATCTATTATTTCTGTGAGGTGGAAATGCTCTGCAGTGGTGTGCTGCTGCACAACTAATGCCATGTTCAGTAACATTAAGTTGGCGGCTTGAAATTGACCAGAGTGGTAGAATTTATACCACAGAAATTAGCAGAAATGCTAGTCAGAGCTCCTTCTCCCAGTCTTCCTCCTATATCCCTCAGGGCTACGGTCACAGGTACTCTGCCTCCCTGGTTCTTTCATGGAGTTTTTGAAAGACTGCATTCAGCAACTTTTCTCACAAGGTGGCCTGAACTCCTGTTGGTTAATACATTTCTAAACTACTGAAGTTGGGGCAGTGGATTTGGATTTGAAATCTGTTTGCTGTGGTAGCAGAGTAGCTGGAGACTAAATCTATCAAGTTGCCAGCCTTTGACTTGAAGCTGAGCCCTTTTTTTTTTTTTTTTCTTTTTTGTGGTATTGGGAGTTGAACCCAGAGGCACTCTACCTTTGAGCTATACCCTGGCCTTTTTTTTTTTTTTTTTAAACAGGATCTTGCTAGGTGTGAGTGCGTTGCTACATTGCTGAGGCTGGTCTCCTCCTGTTTCAGCCTCCCAAGCACTGGGATTATAGACATGCACCACCATGCCTAGCTACTTCTTCCTTTAGAATAGGTTAAACTACCACTTGTTTTTTTGTAGAAAGAGACATTCGGGCCCAGTATTTCCTTGAATTTTGGAATATCAAGATAATATAAATATCAAGGGATAAAAATGGGAATATGTTATATAGGAGAAATAAATTACTGATCTTGAAACATGCTATATAATTTCAAAATATTTCTCATCATTTTATTTTTTCATTTGCAGTTTTTTCTTTGCGGCTTGATGTGGGGGAAAAGATTCTAATAGACTGTTGTCTATTGGCGGGGAAGGTGGGGGGGTGGTGGCAGCAATCTGGTTCAGTTTATGCCCATAAACATTGTACAAGGTTTGAATTGGTTGGGTAAAAGAGGTAAGTGTGTGTGTGTGTGTGTGTGTGTGTGTGTGTGTGTGTGTGTGTGTGTGTTTGCACATACATGTGCATTTACTAACAAGTATTTTTTGATATTATTTTGGATTCACCAAATGTAGTAAATGAAAATTGATCCTGATAGCTTTTTCTCCCCTTGAACATTTCCACCAAAAAGTAAAGGCCAAAGTCTTCCCTCTAATCCTGGAAGTATAGCTCATTGTAGCAAATTATCTCTTCTGCAAATGTTGCATTCCCTGTAAAGAAAATATTTAAATATAAACTTGAGTGGTATTTTCAAGATTTTACTTCCTAAAACAGTCTTTTTTAAAAATTATACTATATATAAAATAATTTAGCCTGGAAAAGAGAAAACTTGAGAGGAGCTTTAATGGGACTCCTTTCCCCCTTCTCTAGTTTCACTGAGATATAATTGACAAGTAAAAATTGTATGCACTTAAGGTGTACATGATATTTTGATACATGTATAAAGTGTGGATTGATTACTACAATCTAGCTAATTAACACGTTAATCACCTTACATAGTTATTTTTTGTGGTGAGGGCATTTAAGGTCTACTCTTTAAGCAGGTTTTAAGTATACACTCTATTCCTGATGGATACTTAGGTTGGTTATATATCTTGGCTATTGTGAGTAATGACACAGAGAACAAGGGAGTTCAGATACCTCTTTGCATTCTGATTTCCTTTGATATGTCTCCAGAAGTGAAATTGCTGGGCCATATTGATTCTGTTTTTAGGTGTTGAGGAACCTCTGTACTGTTTCATAATAGCTGTACTAACTTACCTTCCCATCCACGGTGTACAGTGGTTCCCTTTCCCCCCACCCTCCTCAACACTTTGATAATAGCTGTTCTAAGAGGCGTGAGGCTGCACCTCATTGTGTTTCTGGTTTGCATTTCATATGCCTGTTGACAATCTCAGTTTCTTCTTTTGAGAAGTACCTATTTAGAGTGTTTGCCCATTTCAATTGGACTAATTGTATTGCTGCTACGGAGTTCCTTATGTTTTGCATATTAATCCTCTAATCCTCTATCATATATATATATATATATATATATATATATATATATATATATATATATATATATATTGCAAATTTTTTCAGTTCCGTAGGTTGTCTTTTCATTTTGTTGATTATTTTATTTGATATGCAGAAGCTTTTTAGTGTAATATCACCTCAGGAGTCTTATTTTTCTTTTGTTGCCTGTACTTTGATCATATCCAAAAAATCATTGCCCAGATCAATGTCCAGAAGCTTTTAGTCTGTACTTTCTTCTAGTAGTTTTAGTGTCTGTCTTTAAGTCTTTAATCTATTTTGAGTTGATTTTGTATGTGGTGTGAGATAAGGGCCCATTTACGTTCTCCTGTGGGTGGATATTCAGTATTCCCAGTAACAGTTTTTGATAAGACTTTTTCTTATTGTACATTCCTGGCAACTTTGTTGAAGATAAATTGATCATAAATAGATACTTGGGACTATTTCTAGGATCTCTATTATGTTCCCTTGGTCTCTATGTCTGTTTTTAATGCCAATACCATGCTGTTTTGATTACTATTGTTTTGTAGTATGCTTTGAAGTTCAGGTAGTGTGATGCCTCCAGCGTTGTTCCTTTTACTCAAGATTTCTTTGGCTACTTGGGGTTGTCTCTGATTCCAAAGAGATTTTAAGATTTTCTCCATTTCTGTGAAGCATTCCATTGATTTTGAAAGGGATCATATTGAATCTGCAGGTCACATTGGGTAGTATGGACATTTAAATACTTTTTCTGATTCATAAACACATGTATTTCCATTTATTGGTGTTGTCTTCAATTTTTCATCAATATTTTATAGTTTCAATATACAGATCTTTTCATCTCATTGATCAAATGTATTATTAAGTATTACATTTGTTTTTTATGCTATTTAAAATAAGATAGGCTTTTAAAGTTCTTTTTGGATAGTTGACATAATAGAAATGCTGCCAATTTTTGTATATTATTTTTGGTTTCTGTTTCTTTATTGAAATCGTTTATTACTTTTTTTTTTTTTTTTTTGCGGTACTGGAGATTGTACTCAGGGGCATTCTACCTCCGAGCTATACCCCCACCCTATTTTTTATTCTTTATTTTGAAACCGAGTCTCACTAAGTTGCGGAGTGCCTCACTAGGTAGCTGAGGCTGGCCGCGAACCCGGATCCTCCGGTCTCAGCCTCCCGAATGCTGGGATTACAAGCCTGCGCCACCACGCCCGGCCGTTTATTACTTTTAACATATAAGCTCATACCATTTTCATATAGAGATGGTTTTTCTTTTTCTCAGTTTGGATGCCTTTTAATTAATTAATTAATTGTGGTATAGAAGATTGAACCCAGGAGCATTCTACTTCCAAGCAGCACCCCCAGCCCTGTTTTATTTTTATTTTGAAACATATTCTCATTAGGTTTTTAAGCGTCTCACTACTTGCTAAGAGTGTCCTCCAACCTACAATCCTCCTGTCTCAGTCTCCCAAGTACTGGGATTATAGGCATGCACCACCACACACTGGCTGGATGCCTTGTATTTCTTTATCGTGTCTAGTCATTTTGGCTATGATTTCCAGTACTATGTTGAATAAAATTGTAGCTAAACGTTCATCCTTGGTGAGTATAAAGCCAATAAGCATGACCAGGGGATAAAAGAATGAAAAAAAATATATTACTTACAACAAGTAAGGAGGATACTGGGGTAATTCCCAAAACAGAACCTGTTTCTGAACCAAGAAAGCCAGGGGTCTTTACTGGGGAATCTTACTCATTTTTTTTTTTTTTTTTTTGCAGTACTGTGGATTGAACTCAGGGGCATTCTACTTCTGAGCTATACCCCCAGCCCTATTTTTTATTCTTTATTTCGAAACAAGGTCTCACTAAGTTGCGGAGGGCCTCACTAGGTAGCTGAGGCTAACTGAGAACCCAGATCCTCTGGTCTCAGCCTCCCAAATGCTGGGATTACAAGCGTGCACCACCACTCACGCCCGGCTTGTTACTCATTGATGGAGGAAAGACTTATCATATTGAGAGGTGGGCACATTCCTAATCATGCACAGTTCAAGGTCATCCTTCATACCTGGCATATTCTAAAAATGGCCAAGATATGCCTCCTGGGCAGAGAATTTAGATAATAAGAGTATAATGAGCAAAGTTTACTTAGTCATCTGGGGAGGGGGTTGACTGGTTTAACACTGGCTCCTGAAATTGCCTGTCTTGTGGCTAACAGAAGAGGTGAGAGTAGGTTTCCTTGTCTTGTTCCTGATCTTACAGAAAAAGCTTTTAGCTTTTACCCATTGAATATAATGTTAGCTGTGGGATTTTCATATATAGTCTACAATGTTGAGGTATATGAAATTTTTTTTTTTTTTTTTTTTTTTTTTGGCGGTACTGGGGATTGAACTCAGGGGCATTCTACCTCCGAGCTATACCCCCAGCCCCATTTTTTATTCTTTATTTTGAAACCGAGTCTCACTAAGTTGCGGAGTACCTCACTAGGTAGCTGAGGCTGGCCGCGAACCCGGATCCTCAGGTCTCAGCCTCCCGAATGCTGGGATTACAAGCGTGCGCCACCACGCCCGGCTTATATGAAATTTTTTGAGAGCCTTTATAACACAAGATTGTTGAATTTTGTCAAATGTTTTTTCCTTTGTTGAGCTCATCAGATGAGTTTTATCTTTCTTTCTGTTAATGTGGTCTATCATTTATTGATTTGCCAAAGTTGGACCATCCTTATATCCCACTTGATAATGGTGTGTGATTCTTTTAATGTCCTATTGGATTGGATTTGATATTATTTTGTCAAGGATTTTTGCATGTATGTCCATTAGGGATATTGGCCTGTGATTTTGTTTTCTTGTACAAGAGTGTCCTTGGCTGGCCTCATAAAATAAGTTTGGAAGTGTTCCTTTCTCTTCAGTTTTTGGGAGAGTTTGAGGAAGATTTGCTTTAATTCTTTAGATATTTGTTAGAATTCACCAGTGATACCATCAGGTCTTGGGAATAGGAGGTTTTAGGGATTTGAAAGTCTTATCCTGAGGATGGTAATGAAGGAGGACCACTCTCATTTTCTACTGAGACAAAAAAATTTTGTGACTTCTAAGAAAAGCATTTCTCAGTTTAAACTTTGGAATCAGTAACATATGAAATTATTTAATCTACTCTGGAGGTCTAATCACAAGATAATTGGTCAGAACTGGTATGTGTGGTCTTGGCCTGATCACAGTGTGATAAAACAGATAAATGCTAAAATTCACTTCCAAGGCCCAGAGTCAAATCACAGTTCACTAATATCAGTATCTGCTCTTTGAAGGGCCTTTTTATATTCAGTTTTGTGGAATTGTAAGGAATAAAAGACACAATCTTGCATATTAACATAAATATAAATATATACTATATTTATCCACAAACATATATATACATATACATTATGCTCATTGAATAATGCTAACCTAAGCTTAGTTCTCAAATCATTATATGGAAATTGTATATATATTAAATGACAAAATCTTACAATTTTACTGTGAAAATACGAGATTGGCATTGCTGTGTTAAAAAAGAAGCTTTTTGTAAAACAAAGTTTCAGTATTAGGAATTTGTATTATAAGTTTATTTAGCTTTCTGTCTGCTACCTTTTAGACTGTGACTATTTTTAACATATTGTTTCTATGTTCTTAGTTACTGATAAGCATCAATTCAAGCCAGAGCAGATGTTATATAGATTTCGCTATGATGATGGTACATTTTTTCCAAGAAATGAAATGCAGGATGTGATTTCAAAGGTAATGTCTCCCATAACCTCTTTAGTAGCAGAATTCGGCTTGTCATATTTGAAAAATAAAGAGCTGTCGAGAGTTCTAAAAAATTCTTCCAGTGTAAAAATTTCTTAAATTACATATATAAGTAGCCTCTTCATTTCTTTTTGGTATTTCAGAAATTCTAATATGAGATTATTTCTTCATTATCTTACCTAGTTCTAAATAGAAGTAATGTTTTGTCTCACTCAAAATTTTATAGCCATTGAATACTTTCACAGGTAGTAATGTGATCATAATACTTGAATAAATTAAAAATGCAAATATAAAAATAAATGCAATACCAGTTTTCATTGTACACTTGATAAAATTTCTCCTGATATATAGTGAACACATATTATAGGTCTATTACTATATGTATTTACTTTCTGTTTAAATAATAATTGGAAATTTTTTATTTGAAGAAAAATACTTTAGAGAAATCTTTGTATATGTATATGTCATATGCATATGATAAATTCTTAAGTCATTATTTATATGATATATAAATAACATTTGAATAATTTTTAATTATATGCATATGATACATTCTTAAGTCATCATTTATATAATATATAAATAGCATTTGAATAATTTTTTAATTGGTTAAGAATGTGTCATGATTCTAGACTATTGACAGTGAATTCATTTGTTCTTTTACAACTTAGTTGACACGTCCCGTGACTAATCTGACTTGCTTTTGACATACATTTGTTTTACACAGGGTGTAAGATTGTATTGTCGTCTTCATAGTCTGTTTACACCAGTGATAAGGTGAGTCTGGTTTTTAAGTATTGGAAATCTTAAATGAAACTATTTATACTGATTGTTAGAACTTAGCTTATTTTATTATCCCCAAATGAATTTTTTTTTACTTTAATCATTTATCGTAAGATATCTCTAAATTTTTCTGAGACTCTACTTATACAGTGTCTTTTACTTTTTTATTATGACTTCTAAAATTATTTTACTATTAATAAATAGTAAATTATAAACTTAAAAATGAAATAATCCACATTCAGTTAATATTTAATAAATAATAGACAGAGAACTTGACATATGGTTTATTCTATTTGTCCTTATGATTATTTGTATATTAATATTTTATTAAATTGTGTAATCAATTATTGGATATGTATTTGATTTTTTTTCAAAAAACTTTTACTTGGAAATTAAGAATTTCTTTGGAGTTAATACTATAATTTTATACTTTCATTATTATGTTTTTTTCTATTAAGGAGATATCATATTTTAAGAGGTATCAGGGTTAATTTTCAATTTATGTCTCTGAAAGACAATGGAAGATTTATTTTTCATTTTAATACACTTAATGATACACTGTAATGATACATCATAGAGAGCTTCAGAGTGATAGAAACATACACAGCACTCGGAAGATTGTGAGTTTTGTATTATGATTACTAGTAGTTTGTGAAGAATATTATTGTACTGTTGTAATAATACAGATATACACTAACTGATAGAATGTTATGCTCATTTCACATGGCCAAATATTATGTGGAGTTTGTTGACTAAGTCATATTTTCAGAACATAAGTACATGTGTCATTTCTGAAATGAATAAAGATTTTTTTCAATCTTGGCTGTAAGATCCAAATATTTTATGTGTGCAGTGTTTCTGTTTTTCACTCTGCTTTTCCATTCCAAGCTTAAGAGAGAGATAATGCAGAAGTTGCTTGTGAGTGTATTGGAGAGTCCACTCATGCTGTGTGAGCGCACTGCTTGTGGGTCCTCGTGGAGAGCACAGGATCTTACTGCCACTCCTGAGAGTGCTGGGCTTACTTTCCCAAAGTAGAAAGAAACAGAAAAGAATGAATGTTTATTGATGCTATGCCATAATCCTCTTACACATAGATACCCTTCAAAGATTTGGGGTAACTAAATACTTAATAGCAACTGGGTACTTAAAGTTTCCACCCTGGTAAACAAATAAAAAATAATGATAACTTAGTTCTCTGGCTCACATGTGTATGTAGATCTTTTATGGGTGAAAATGTATTCTGAAAATAAAGTTTAGCCATATGGGATTTCTTATCAAGACACATTCTGTAAGAGCTGATAAGAAGGAATGGTTCTTCAGCTAGAAATGGCAATTATTTATAAGTCTTCAAGGGAAAATTTATGGGAAAAAAACACCATTAAACAGATGGTATGTCTGACAGTCAGGTTGCAATATTTATGACTTTATTTTACACAGAGAAAAATCTAGTGTAAAGAACCACAGACTCACCTGTGTTCAGACTTACCCACTAGACTGATCCTTTTCTTTCTTTTTGATGTTTATGCAAACCAAGAAGAAATGGGTGATGAACTATTAGAAACATGAAAATAAATTTAAGAGATGAAAAAAGAAAACTATTGATTTCTGCCCCACCCACTTCACTTATACTGAAATCTCAGAAATTTCAACCATTATTTCCAGCAGCTTTTTAATGCAAGTGTGTAAAGAATGGAAATATTAATTGCAAATTACTGAAGAGAGAAAAGGACAATAAATATAGCTAGTAATTATTAGTCACTTCAAGTTTTTTGCAGTATGCAATTTTTTTTTTTTTTGATATTTTGAAAGGACCATCATTTTCTCATCCCTTTTGATCCATGCCTGCAAAACGAATGAATTATAGATTTTTGCCTGTGGGCCTAGAACTGATCATGAGACTTTGTTCGTATCTAACTAAACTTTGAATGATTTCTTAGTTCTGGGAAGTCTACTCAACTGGGCGTCTGATGTGGAAGGCCAGTTGAATTCCTGGTCCCCTGGGGATATGGTCTCACTACGTCCATGATCTGAACAGACAGAATATCTGACAAGTTCTCACGGGCCTGCAGGTTTCCCGTGACAGCAGAGCAGTGTGAACAATTCTGACGTTCAAATTCTGCTTTCCTGGAAAATGCAGAATCAGGAATAAAGAGTATTGCTTTATTCTCCACCATTCAAGAAGATTTTTAGCAAAAGCGGTCATGATTTAAGGAAAGGAATTCTACTTTATTATTCCTGTATTAATGAGATGTTGTAATTCTAGCTAAATTATTACTGGATATTATAACAACAACAATGTATTTTTATGTAAGATCATGTGAAAGGAGACTAGTCTGGGGAGGTGGCAGTGTAGCTCAGTGGTAGGGTGTTTTTCCTACCATGTATGAGATCCTGGGTTCAATACCCAAACAAGAGAGAGAAAGGGGGAGGAAGGAAGGGATTGACGGAGGGAGAGAGGGAAGAAGGGAAAGGGGGAGAGGAGGGAAATTTAAGGAAAGAGATGTTTCCATGTCACTGTGGGTCTTTCTTCCCCTTGCATGAACTGATAAAGGATGTTTCAGCTCGTGCTTTGAAAACCTCTCATTTGCACATAGTTCGGGTGATTGATTCTGATTGCACTGGTAAAGTTTCTGTTGTAGGCTGATACAAAACAAAAAATATTTCTTTGTGTTCACTTACTCCTTTGTTTAATTATTTTTGGTTTCTTTTTCCTTTATAGAGATAAAGATTACCATTTAAGGACCTATAAATCTGTGGTCATGGCCAACAAATTAATAGATTGGTTAATCGCACAGGTAAATAGACAAATAGAAGCTGCTCTTTTATCCACTGCCCTTTAAAAATTAATATCTGCTTAAGATGAAGCACTGTGAAGTAAATTGCCCAGATTAATACAGCAAATAGAAAGCAGAATTACGATTTAAACCTTGACAATATGATTTTAGAATCCTTAAAATTTTATGCTTTCTTGACTTTCAAAATTAAGATATTCCTGTCTTAAAACTATCAGCTGAGAGCCATCAGAAAACATTGAGTGTAATCTGAGTATCACTAAAGTATTGCTCTGTTCATACACTAACATTTTTTGTGTATTTTTCACTTGTTTGTTTTAAAGTATCTATTTCTTAGCCCTAGCAAATGCTTCTAATCTCTCTGTGGCTTTTGCCTGTTAGATAACAATTGCGCTTTGATAACATGAGCTTTAATAAGTCTTAATACATTTTAAGCATGAAAGTACAGATTTATTGTTATTGTTGTTTTGCTTCTCAGAATTGAGTTTTGACAGCTGGTACTAGGAAAATGTGACTTGCTTATATAAGTAAAAGAAATTAAGACACCTATTTCATCTTTATAGATATTCAAATGTAGATTCATGTGTAGATTCATGTGATTCATTCAAATGTTTTCTCATGTGAGGTCAGCAAATAAATGATTGAATGTATTCCAGTGATTAAGAAGAGGCTATAAAAACTTAGACCTACTTTAATTACTTGCTATTTGGGGGAAGGGGATATTACTTGGTTTAAAATTACATTTGGATATTTGAGTCTCAAGCTTATGAGCAGCCTTACTCTTTTCAAGAAAATATCTTTGTTACAAGTGCATAATAGCATTAGGTATTTCATCATAAAATGTTTATATTTCTTTGATTTATTAATATTGCCTTTGGTTCATCTCTGTACATACCATTTGAGATTTTTATTGTTTAATATTACTTCCTAGACTGTTCAAGACCACCTATTTTTGTATCTTTTAGTACCTAAATTTTTACACATACAAGTTAATATTCTAGATGAAAGCAAACAATTACTTTCAGAAAAAAAACTTATTTTGTGTGTGTGTGTGTGTGTGTGTGTGTGTGTGTGTGTGTGTGTGTATTAGTCACTGGAAATTAAAATCAGGAGTATTCTTAACTTTAAGCTAGATCCCCAGCCCTTTTTAGTTTTTATTTTGAAACAGGGTCTTGCTAAATTGCTAAACCTGAGATCCTCCTGTCTCAGCCTCCCTAGTGCTGAGATTACAGGAATACACCACCATGACCAGCTTCTAAAACCCTAACTTATGTATCCAATGGCTTTATTGGTACAAAGAGCCCTTTATATTGTGGTCATTACATGTCACGAGAATAATTCTGTATTCACTATTGGAGTTTAAATTTCACTTAGAAATTGTAGAGTTATAGAATACACACAAATTTATACAATGCATTGATTATGCAAAAGATTTGAGGAATATTTATTTGAAGCAAAAGTTGGTGCACTTTTACTTTCCAAGGACAAGCTTTAGAATACAAAAAGTAGCTCAAAAATTGGACCAATCTAACTCTTTTTTACAGTTATTCTTAGTGGTCTGTTATGACATCTGTAGAAATTGTGGGTAGTAGAAAATGTCCTGGACCTGACTCTCTGGCATTCTGGTTATCTGATGCCTGCTCTGCTAATGACTAGTTGTGTAAACATGGGCAAGTCACTCCGTCTCCCTGGATTATAGTTTCTATGACTGTTTGCTTCTTCTGCAATACATGTACATGCCATCTTTTATTTATTACTAAAACTTTATGATTTTGATTGAAAAATTTGTCCACATTTGAGGATCAGACCTGCTTAGCTTCAAATTAGAATAGCATGGCCCCAGCCAGGCATGGTAGCACACGCTTATAATCCCAGTACTTGGGAAGCTGAGACTGGAGGATCCGGGTTTGCATCCAGCCTTAGCCACTCAGTGAGGCCCTTGGCAATTTAGTGAGACCCTGTTTGAAAATAAAGAATAAAAGAATTGGGCTGGGGATGTAGCTCGGAGGTAGAATGCCCCTGGGTTCAATCCTCAATACTGCAAAAAAAAAAAAAAAAAAAAAAAAAAAAAAAATAGCATGGCCTGCCTTGGAAGAGAAAAATATAGTAATGGACTGATAGGAGAGCAAGTTAAAGTTTCTACTCTTATGTAAAGAAGAAATTTTAATAAAGTAAGGGTCTTTTCCATTGAAACTCTCAAATGATAAGACAATTTTCAATATTGACCAGTATCGACTGAATTGATTTAAGAATCTTTATAGGATAAAGACCTGACTCAAATATGACAGTGTATCTGTTGCTTTGGGATATAGTCCAGATCTTACAGTTTTTGCAGTGTATCGGGTGATATCATCTGGGGAAATCTAATGAGTATCATTTTCTTTTTAATGCATTTTTACCCGCTGTTGTGCTGCTTTTAGTATAAGAGTTTATAATAATGTATTCCATGATGCTACTCGTAACTGGACAAAGTCATCAGTGTACTTTTAAAACATCATTTATTTTGTGCAAATGTGATTTGTGTACACATCACTCATATCTTATAATTAACTAACACCTTGCTTCATTACACACAGGCAGTCTTCATTGTGCTTTTCTTTAATGCATACTGGATCTGTGTGGCACGAATAGGATTATTTAAAAGGCATAGGACTACCCAAACATTTCAGATCATATTTTTTACTCTGCTGTGTTCAATATATTATTAGTCTGACCTGTGTAACATTTGAACAATTAATCAAATAAAGCAATCAAATGTCAGTGAGTATTAAATAAGCTCTTATTGTGAGTTTGACATTTAAACAAATGCTTTTATAATTAAAACAAAACAAACCAACAAAGCAGGAAGCAGGTGTGGTTACTGCCTTCTAAGGGCTATTGGTCATTTGGGTGAATTATGTTCCAGCATCCTCTCCCTCAGGAAACCTCACTGCACCCTCTATCCTGGGCTCAGGGTTTTTTTTTTTTTTTCTGTGTCCTGGTTTCCTGGGTACATCTGCCTGATTGGGAATATTGACTAAGTTGAGTAATGGCACTTACTTTGTGTCACATTTTAAGTGACCAAATCCTTTAGTAGATTTGAATTGCTAGAAGGCAGAAAAAACGTCTTAGGTTTGAATGTTTTAATATTTGATTTCTAGCACTTGGCACAATATGCAGAATAAAGTACATATCTTTTGAATGAATTAATTATAATGATAAAACAGCTAGGCTTTTGCAAAGGGCCTGCTGCACAGTCTGAAGTTACAGATTACAGAGTGCCATGGGAGTTACCAGGGCTACGGTTGACCTGGCATGAGGTGGAGCTTATCTTGATCCTTTATGTACAGACAGGTAGGATTTAAGGGAATGAAAATTAAAGAGAAGGTCATTGTAAGTATCAACAATTACATGAATAACCCAAGGATGAGATTGGCAGGGGACTCAGGCAACAGCAGGGAGGCCAATCTGACTGTAGTGAATGGTGTGGATTAAGCTTTGGAAGGTGAAGCTGGAGAGGGAGAAGAAAACCAGGACATGGGAGATCTTGAAAATCCAGTGGGAAATTCTAATATGCTCTAACTATTAAAAAATAAGGTCTCTTTAAAGTTTTGGAACATGAAATTCCTGTGTAAGAAAATTGAATTCTATAACAGCTAGGTTGGAATGCAGGGAAAATATGTGGTAATTTAGACGAGAGATAAAGAAACATCAGATTAGGATGTTGACAGTAGGAATGGAATAGAAGCCAGAAAGACGAGAGAATAGATTTGGTAGAATACCTTATTATTATTATTGTTATTGTTATTTTGCAAGATAGTGAGAGAGAAACTTGAGTTTGCTGGTTCAGCCAAACATTTACTTTTAAGATAGTACAAGCGATCATAGATTAATAGTCTGCTTCAAGGCCCTTTCAAGAGCAAGGACATTTGGTGGAAGGGAAGAGTGAGTGGCCAAGATCATGCATAATGGTATTTACTTACTTTACTTAGTGTGTTCTCAACTGACAGGGAAATTTTCCTGTTGTGTAATTGGGATGCACAATTCAAGAAATAACAGAAAGATTATTTATAGTACCCATAAATTTTATTTACGTATATATTGTCATATTAATAAAATGGCTTTTTTCTCAATAAATATTAGATCATTTTCACTTAAAGTCAAAAGAACACGTTTTCATATTCAGTGAATGTTTTATAACAATTAGATGCATACTGTCTTATGAATCAGTGCATTCTGTCATGTATAAGTGGCTTTGCTGAATACAGGGTCAGGAATGTCAAATGTAGTAAAGATGGAGCAAAGCCTACGGTTGCTGATTAACTAACTCACACAGGACTTTTTTTTTGGTTAACAGGGTGATTGCCGCACCAGGGAAGAGGCCATGATATTTGGTGTTGGACTCTGTGACAATGGATTTATGCACCACGGTAGGGTTTTATCCTGAAGCTTACAAATGTATCCTATTGTTTGGTTCCTCTTAGGGCATTGGGAGTATCTCAGTGCTCCAGTGAGGTCAAGACAAACAGCAAGACTGTCTGGGTCTTGCCCTGGGTGTGTGTTGAGTCACCACATCTGCAATCAGTTCCACTGCTGGGGCCATTCCTGTGTCAAATTGCTGTGATCTACCAGTTGCCGTGACTCCTCTCTTATTTTCTAGCTTACGCTGATTCCAGAACAATGGCTTGAGGCACAAAGGTTTTTTTTTTTTTTTTTTTGCGGTACTGGGGATTGAACTCAGGGGCATTCTACCCCCGAGCTACACCCCCAGCCCTACTTTTTATTCTTTATTTTGAAACCGAGTCTCACTAAGTTGCAGAGTGCCTCACTAGGTAGCTGAGGTTGGCCGCGAACCCAGATCCTCTGGTCTCAGCCTCCCGAATGCTGGGATTACAAGCGTG
>PVLC010008259.1:37069-59372 GCA_004027655.1 Graphiurus murinus | reverse complement strand
GGAGGGGCCCGAGCCCGGGAGGGTGGGGTGGGAGGGGCCGGGCCAGCGGAGGGTGGGGTGGGAGGGGCCTGGCCAGCGGAGGGCGGGGTGGGAGGATCCTGAGCCCGGGAGGGCGGGGTGGGAGGGGCCGGGCCAGTGGAGGGTGGGGCTGGATTTTGTGCAATGGGTTGAATGAGTGAGTGCAGCTTCCTCCTGGGGACCTGGGGTAAAGCAACAAGTGACAAGTTAGAACCCACCAATCCAAAAACACATCTTGGAGCACCCGGCCACACACCTCGTCCTTTTTCCAAAGGTAGGGTAGATGTCCTAGAAGGAAACTGGAAGAAACAGGAAACATTACGGTCAGCATTAAAGAATTCCCCTCCCCCACAGACCCAGCTCTCAGCCGGAGGTCTAAGGCTCGGGGAGGTGACCCGCTGCCTCCTCGTCACCAGGCAGCAATGCAGATAGAATGCAAACCCAGGCCCCACCGGTGCCGAAGGCCTCTTTGGAGTCGATTTTACTCCTCTCTGTCCCCCGAGCCAGAGGTCCCCGGCTGCACTAGGACGACAGGGTTCAGGGGCATTGTGTGCATCACTTTCTGACATCCACGTCCTTGCCCTGCAGGGGCCATGCCAAGCCTCAGTCTACCCGTCATCCCCGAGTCACCTGGGTACTCTGCATGCCTGACCATGTCACAGGAAGGAGAGAGACTGGACCTCCTCACCAGGGGACACTTGACATAAATCCACAGTGTGTCTGCGAGATCATACACAGGCCTGTTTGGTGTCACCTTCCCATTTCTTAGGTGATTTTATTCCAATCACGGTCACTGCAGCATCCTGAGTTGGTGACAACAGGACTGCAGTGGGAGTTTTCTGGGTCATGGAGCTCAGATTCTCCCAGGGAGAGACGGAGAGTAAGTAAACAAGTAAATAAATAAATATGACATCCGAGAGCAATTGGAGAGAACTAGGATAGAGTTCTGGGGACCCAGGGTGCTGGGGAACCGGTATGGGATGGGTATTTTATACAGGCAGGGAGCATCCCTGTAAGAAGCTGAGCTGTGAACTGACACCAGCAAGTAGTGGGGGGTTTGGCCATGTAGGGGAAGAGCATTCAAGCAACGGGAACTGCAGGTGCAAAGGTCCTGAGGTAGGTGTGTCACAGACAGTGAGAGACCCATGTGGCAGGACACAGTGCTTCAGGGGAACGGGAACAGATAAAGTCACCGAGGTTGGGGCGGGGGTGGTCATGTAGGGCATCCTCGGCTGTTGTCCAGACTTTTGAGGAGGAAACCACTGCAGCAGAGCAGAGAAGGGGCTGGCCAGGGCTTAAATGGATCCCGTCTGCCACTGTGCTGAGTAGCTGGGGCGGAACCAGGGCTCCAGTGACCAGCGAGGGCTGTGAGAGGTGGCGGGCCAGGCCAGGTCAGGGTAGTGGAGGTGAGAAGTTGGATTCTGTGTGTCCTGAAGGTGGAACCAACGGGAAGTGCTGACAGTTCAGCGTAGGCGTGAGAGGTGTCGGGATGCGTCACGGGCTTCAGGCTTGGGCAGCTGGAAGAATGCCCCCTCCCTTGGAGGCAGCCCTGGGCACATGCTCTCCACAAGCCCCTGGAGCCTCAGGATGCTGCTGCCATTCCTGCACAAGTAGCGTGCCTGCTTGGCTTCTTGCCTCCTTTCTCTATTCACCTGCCCGCACCCGGCTCACCACAAACCCCTTCCAGTCCACTTCTCGGCTCAGGCCCAGCGCCCGGGGCAGGAGCCCGAGATGAGTACTGGCTTGGGACTGCTCGGTTGGTGGCGCCCGGGGTACCTCTGAAGCCAGGTGTGAGGGCTGCAGGCCAGAGGACAGCGGCAGGCTAGAGACCTGTTTGAGAGGCCACAGCAGAGAGCCGGGGTCTCCAGATGAGGGCGCCGGGGATGCGTGTAGCTGAGAACACAAGGACGGGCAGGCCCATGATGGGAAGTCAGGCAGTGAGGGGCAGTTGGCCAAGGAGCCAGGGCGGGCACGCCGGGAAGGAGGAGGAGAGCCAGAGACAGAAGCCGGGAGGAGAGCAGGACCGGGAGGGAGGGGGCTGGGCTCTGTCCCTGGCTGCTGAAAAGCCAGGGACAAGAGCAAAGGAGGCAGAGCACTGGGCGTCTGGAACAGAGTGGGTTCAGTGGAGACGCAGGGGCCATGGGTCCATGAGTGGTGGATTCGAGAAAGAACAGGAGAGGAGGAGCTGGAGGCCTGGAGGCGGGCTTTATACACCAAGGCGGGCTGTAGGGGGCCGGAGCCGTAGGGGGACGACAGGGTGAAGAGACGGGATTGTTCAAGCCAGGAATTCTCAGGGCATGTTATATAAAAATGGAAGTGAAAGCCAGGCGTGGTGGCTCATGCTTGTAATCCCAGTACGTGGGAGGCTAAGACAGGAGGATCACAGGTTTGAGGTCAGCCTCAGCAACTTAGTGAGACCCTCTGCAACTTAGCAAGACCCTGTTTCAAAAAAAGAAAGAAGGAAAGGAAGGAAGGAAGAAAGAAAGGGAAGGAAGGCGTGGTGGCGCACGTTTGTAATCCAGTACTTGGGAGTCTGAGATAGGAGGATCACAGGTTTGCAGACAGCCTCAGCTACTTAGTGAGGCCCTCCGCAACTTAGTGAGATCCTGTTTAAAAGTAAAATAGGGCTGGGGGTGTGTTGGGGTCTTAGCCCGGCCGGGAAGACCTCACCTCTAGATGGTGCCTGGCAGAGTGCCAGGAGAGGCTGCAGGTGGTAACATCCTAGGGCTGCCCCACGCTAGAGCGCATGCACCAGCACGCCCGGCTCGTGGCTGAGAGCTGTATGCGGGCACCTCGTGGCTCAGGCCCTGCGCGGCTTTAAGAGTCTCTGCCTCTCGCCAGCAGAAGAAGGAGAAGGAGGAGGAAGGGGGCACAGCGGACGGTTGCTGTTGTTGTTGTTGTTGTTGCTGGAGGCGTAGGTTGTTGGGGGTCTGTTGGAGAGGTACTATTGCGAGGAACGGTTACGGAGAACGAGAGTGGGGTGAGAGAAGCAGGGTTAAGAGAACGGTTACTATTACTGCTTGGGTAGTGTCCTCGATCCCAGAGAGAGAGAGAGAGAGAGAGGTATAATAAAGAGAAGTTTGAACCAGCAATGTTCAGTCATCATCTTTATTGGGGCCTCACGGTTGAGGGTTCAGCCTGGGGTCCCTATAGGGGTGTAGCTCAGAGGTAGAATGCCCCTGGGTTCAATCCCCAGTACCGCCAAAAAAATCAAATAAAATTATTTATTTATTTATTTTGTGTGTGTTACTGGGGATTGATCCCAGGGGCATTCTACCTCCGAGCTACACCCCCAGCCCTATTTTTTTTTATTCTTTATTTTGAAATGGTCTCACTAAGTTGCGGACTACCTCACTAAAGGTAACTGAGGCTGGCCTCGAACCCGGATCCTCTGGTCTCAGCCTCCCAAATGCTGGGATTACAAGCATGCACCACCACGCCCAGCTATTAAAATAAAATAATTTAAAAGAGCTGGGGATGTAGCTCAGAAGTAGAACACCACTGGGTTCCATCCCTAGTACCAAAAAATAAAAATAGAGTGATGCAGAAGAGAGAGAAAAGTCAGGGCACAGGCGGGGTGGGGGGCTGCAGGGGCAGGGTCACTGAGCAGAGGGGCAGGCTGGCCTTGGCCAGGACACCCTCGTCCATCTGCACCGAGGGCCGGAAGGCGCACGTGGGCTGCGGCGCGGGGGTGGGCAACTGTGGCGCCAGAGCCCACGGAAGGAAGTTCCCTCCGGCTTTCCATTTGCTCAGGGAAGCAGGAGGCAAGAAAAACTGACGTGTGGATGGAGGGGGCGGTGATGTGACTCAAGAGAAGACAAGAGCTGCGGGGAGAGGGGGTGGGCAAATGCACCGGCCAGGAAGTGCGGGGCGAGGGGGTGGGCAAATGCACCGGCCAGGAAGTGCGGGGCGACCCCGCACGGCGGCATCGGCTGCACTACCAGAATAGTCCAGCGCTCCCACTGGGGACCCGTCAGTCTATACGGGCTGGGGGAATGGTTCATGTCCCTATCTAGCTAGAGGTGAGCAGAAGGGGAGACCGCAGAGAGAGAGAGGAGCTACAAGGGGCCCCCGGGGCAGCCTCGGACCCAAGGACTCAACACCCATCAAGTCACACCATAGAGACATAACACCCCCCTTCCCCAGCCATGCGAATGGGGCCACGAAAGTCGGATGTTACCGATGGATATAGGAGGAACGCATGTACCGGCGATACAAAAATATTCTGAGGTCGCTGGGGCGTGGTGGTACACGCTTGTAATCCCAGTACTTGGGAGGCTGATATCAGAGGATCCGGGTTCTCGGACAGTCTCGGTTACTTAGTGAGGCCCTCCGCAACTTAGTGAGACCCTGTTTCAAAATAAAGAATAAAAAATAGGGCTGGGGGTGTGGCTCAGAGGTAGAGTGCCCCTGGCTGGGTTCCATCCCCAGTAACACATTGGAAAAAAAAAATGTTCCGAGGTGAAACAATTGCATGGTAAGGGTTCCCAGCCCATCAGTGGAGAAACCCATGGATGGTTAGTAACTTGAATGGATGTACTAGGTAGTGACCTAGGCAGGTGGGCGTGTGACCTTAGGGGACACCCATGTCCACAGGCCCCCTCCTCTGGCTCCCTCTGCCTCTAGCCTGCACGATGTGACAGCAGTGTCTCTGCACCACCTCCGCCACCATGATTTATGCCCGGGAGCTGACCCTGTGGACCGAAACCTCCAAAACCGCTCATCCCCAATACATCTTTCTTCCTCTCCCTTATGTGTGTCAGGTATTTAGATCGCACAGTGAGAATACTGCCTGAAACTAGAGGCTTCTCAGAGCCACCGAATGTCACCGGCAATCTCCCTCCACATTCCAGAAAGAGGCCCAACCCTCTCTCATAGGTTAATGGGCACACATCGCGTTCCTACAGTTATGCATACAGCCATAACCCGCTCTGCGGGTCAGTTGAATGTTATATGAACTTCTGCCTGTGGTACTAGGCCAGAAATGACCTTCAGTTTCCACACACCAGAAACATCTGACTCCCCCACCCCACCCCCGGGCGGCAGCTGTGCACTTGCCAGGCCCAGAGAAGTGTGCCCAGCCCAGCGTGGTGGCACATGCCTGGAATCTCAGTACATAGGAGGCTGAGACAGGAGGATCGAAGGTTTGAGGCCAGCGTCCCTGGGTTCAATCCGCAGTACCGAAGAAAAGAAAAAAGTCTGGCGGCCGATCATTCCAAGATTTCAATATTTCACATTGCTGCAACTTCCCACCTCTTTGCCCAACAAAAGTCCAAAGTCTAATCGCTTCTGGGCATATTAGTTCCTCACCAGCATGCCACCCTGCGTTCCCTTGAACTTTCACTCCCTCTCACTGTCCTCTCCCTCTCTCTCTGCCAAGTTGTGTCCTTCTGTTTCTGTGCTGGGGTCATTGTCCCACCCAGGGACCGAGGTTCACTCTACAGTCGGATTTCAACAACTGGTGACCTTTTCCCACCGTGAGTTGTTTTTCAGAGAGAGCTTGGCCTTGTACTTTTACTGAAATCCCAGGCACAGAACCAAAATGTTAGGAGAGGTAACGGAGAGTCAGTCACACACTGCTCCTGGGTCCACGGGCGTAAGACCCAACATTAGTGCAATTACCCTTGCACAGCAGGTGGGGCCAGTTCATTTGGAGCAAAATCCTCTGTCTTTTGAGCTCATGTCTTTTTTCCGGTGAGTTTGCATTTGTTTCTGTGCACGTAAATTAATATATTTTTGTTCTGTTTTGATTTTATTTTTTAAATTCTACACTTTGCATGCTATTTCTGGGAGAGACACAAGATTATAGGGTAGCAACCATTTTCTACTCAGGCTAGGGACATAAGCCAATTGGACTTTTCATTGTGTGTGTGTGTGTGTGTGTGTGTGTGTGTGCGCGCGCGCGCGCACGCGCAACTGGGGATTGAACCCAGAGGCATGCTACCTCTGAGCTATACTCCCAGCCTCACTTTATTTTTTATTTTGAAACAGAGTTATGAGGGCCTCACTAAGTTGCTGAAGCTGTTCTTAATCCTGCCATCCTTCTGTCTCAGCCTCCCAAGTTCTGGAGTGATGAGCATACACCACCATGCCTGACTTTTTCCTCTGCCTCTTTAATCTATGATTAACCATCACAGAGTTCATCTGTGACAGAGTTCAACCTGGACAAGTAATAAACAAACATTCCTGGAGAGGTTCCTTAAAAACACAGGTAAGAGGCTTGGACCAGAAGGACTGGGCCTCCAAAATATCAGGTGATACTTGTCCACCAAATACAGCAGCCCATTTATTATAGGGGCCAGAGGAGTGGAAACAGAATGAACCAGACAGGCACGGGGGTACACACCTGTAATCCCAGTACTTGGGAGGCCGGGACAGGAGGATTGCAGGTTCTAGGCCAGTGTGTGGTAACCTTAGTGAAGACCCTGTTTCAAAATTAAAAACTTAAAAGGGCCGGGGGTATAACTCAGAGATAGAATGCCCCTGGATTCAATTCCCAGTACCATAGAAATGGGCATGTACCCCAAAGGATGCTTGCTAGTGGAACATACTCTCGGGGAGATATGAACATATTGTGGGCCATAAATTATACTTCTCACTTCTTTCAAATCCACCACACAGGCAGAGACTAGAACAGACAGAAATCAGGACCCCTGTTAAGTCAGCTGCAGCTGGGGACTACAGTGGGAGGAAAACACACAGAGAATGCTCTAGACCCTCCATGGAAGCTTATGTAAGTCACTATGGGAGGAAGGGTGCTTTCCCCTGTAGGGAGTTGGAGAAAAATCCAGGCAGGATGCTCCCAGACCCTCTGCGGAAATCACATGTTTTCTTTCTCCTCTATCTCAGAACGGGAAATCAGCAATCAATTCTCACGGACCACCACTAGGAGGCACCCTACAGAACTGGGATGACTTCCACCACCACCCCCCAAACCTTAAAAAAGAACGCTTCATCTTTATCTGCAACACAGCGTGGCCCAAATATACTCTGGAACCTGGAATGGCATGGCCTGTTCTAGCAAAAGCCTAATTGTACAACTAGACCTATTTTGCAGAAGATGGGGGAAATGACCTGAAGTCCTCTCTGTACAGACTTTTGTAGCCCTAATATGAAACCTGGACTTTATCAGAGCCCCAAGGGAAAGGCCCCTACCGTGGCTCTACTCTCAGACCCCTACCCTGTGCCTCTTCTGGAGGCAGACACCCCTAATGTTAAGGGGAACATCCCGCTGCCCCTTGCCCCCTTATCCTGGGCACCCACCCCATCCAGTCCCAACAGCAAGGCCCAATAATGTGTGTCCACTCCAGGAAGCAGTGGGATCCACTGGGGCAACCACCAGAGTTCAAACATTTGTGCGTGAGGGACCTACAACAGATCGAACAAGATCTAGGGAACTCTGTGGAGGACACTGATAAGAGTATTGCTGGGCCAGGCATGGTGGCACATGCCTGTAATCCCAGTGTTTGGGAAGCTGAGACGAAAGGATCACAGATTCTAGGCCAGCTTCAGCAACTTAGCAAGACCCTTGGCAACTTAGCAAGACCCTGTTTCAAAATAAAAAGGGCTAGGGTGTAGCCTGGAGATAGAATGCCCCTGTGTTCAATCTCCAGTACCAAAAAAAAAAAAGAGTAGGTTCTGTACATTACACCTTACTTTTGATTTGACTTAGGGGGCATGTTAGTAATAGTCAATCATACTCTATGGCAGATTGGAGTAGGATAGGAATAGCAGTCATTCAATTTGGAAATACAGCTGGCCTGTGGTATCCAGTTGGGGGCCGATACCGTTTCCCAGGCAGATCCTGGGGACGAGGAACAGAGACTGTATCCTGGTGTGTCCAGCTGTGGGATAAGAGGTGCCACTCCTAACTGGTTAACTTTAACAAACTGGCCTCGATTCATCAGGACAGGGATTGGCATTTATGGAAGGCCACATGGGGCCCTCATCAAACATACCAACCTGGACCCCATTTCGGATGTGGAAGAAGTCATAATAAATGGGTGATTTATCATCCAGGTGACCCCAGATCTGCGGGGGAAAAGACTAGAATGGGTGTTGGACCCTGACGCTAATACCTCAGGTCTCCTTAAAGTGGCCACCTTAGTTTTTTACGACTAAGACCAGGAGGAGGAGGATAGGGGAGAGAAAAATGAAGAGTGCATGGAAAGAATGCAGGTTGTTTTCCGGATGCATTGCAGGTTCAGATCCTCTTTTCAGGATTACCCAAATAAATGCCCCGTGTCAGGAAGCAGCCATGGGCACAGAAGGAAGGTCACTGGAAATATGAGCACCCCTTCCCAACCCCCCTTTAAAAATCATGTCCACTTTGAACTGGGTGTGATAGTGCCCACATGTAATCCCAGTATTTGGGAGGCTGAGGCAGGAGGATCACAGGCTCAAGGCCAGTCTCCGTAACTTAGCAAGGCTCTAGGCAACTTAGCAAGACCCTGCTTCAAAGTAAAAATAAAATAGGAGCCAGGCATGGTAGCACACGCCTGTAATCCTAGACACCTGTGATTCCTCTCCTTCTGGGAGTTAATCCAAAGATGTTGTACAACCTCACATTCTCTTTCTCTCCTCTCTCTCTCTCTCTCTCTCTCTCTCTCTCTCTCTCTCTCTTCCTCTCTCTCTCTCTCTCTCTCTCTCTCTCTCTCTCTCTCTCCCTTTCTTTCGTGTGTGGTGTGTGTGTGTGCACGCCGCGCGTGTGTGTGTGTGTGTGTGTGTGTGTGTGCACGCATGGTACTGGGGATTGAACCCAAGGACATTCTACCTTGTAGCTAAACCTCCAGCCCCATTTTATTTTTATTTTGAAACAGAGTCTCCCTAGGTTGATGAGAGTCTCACTACTTCCTGAGGCTATCCTCAAACTTACAATCCTCCTGTCTCAGCCTCCCAAGTACTGGGATTACCGATCTGTGCCACCATACCCAGCTACAGCCTCACAATCTCTACCCCTTCACACCAGCTCCTCTTATAGATGACTATGTCTTCCTGGGACCTTGTATGGAGTTAATAAACTGTCCAAACCTAGGTATCAAGAAGTACATAAATCAGTAAGTACATAGAGCACAACGCCCTGTACTTTCCTATCCAGGTAGTGTCCAGGGAGACTGGGCTTTCTGGTTCAAAACAAGCCCAAGAGCAGGGGGTAATGGCACACACTTGTAATCCCAGTACTTGGGAGGCTGAGACTGGAAGATTGTAGATTCAAGGCCAGTCTCAGCAACTCAGTGAGGCCCTCTGCAACTTAATGAGACCCTGTTTCAAAATGAAAGAATAAAATAGGGCTGGGGATATGGTATGGAGGTAGAATGTCCCTGGGTTCCATTCCTAGTACCACAAAAAAAAAAGACATTAGGTATCCTAAACACTTAGAAGAGGCAATTTCTTCTTTCTCAAGAAAACTGGTGACTTCCTAGAAACATGGAGTACACAAGCCTCATATGACTTACATTGGTCTTGCAAAATATGCACCCTGAGGTCTACACTGTCTGGGTGCCTTACATAAGGACTTCCTGAGGACTGCAGACTTGGATGACTCACCGGCGGGATGACCATGGGCTCAGCCCAGGACCATTCCAATGGGGACTCTGGTGGGCTGTCTGCAGGGACGTCCCAGCCTTAATGCCAGATGTCACTTACCCTGATTTGGTGGGTACACATACAGTGTACAGCATGCTGCACCGTGAATGTTTGCATTGACGTCTATGCTTGCTTCTATCACCTAGTGTCCTTCATAGTAAACCGCTCTGTTTCTAACCAGCAAAGTCTCGTGACCTGATTTGGAACGGGCCTTCCTCTCTTAGGGACGCTCAGGACTCACTCTTCAGCAGCTCGTCTGCTGACCTCTCACCTGTGGTGATACCAAGAGCTGGAATCCTGTTATCCCTGTGCCCGCCATCATTGGGCTTCTGCTCCTTCCCACCCCCCTTTAGCTGGTGTGTGTTCAGTGTTCAGTGGCGCTGAAATCACAACCCTCGACGAATCCCAAGTCAGAGCCAGGCACAGTAGTGCACACCTATGACCCCAGTCCTTGGGAGGCTGAGACAGAAGGATCAGAGGCTGGAGGCCAGCCTTAGCAACTCAGCAAGACCCTCAGCAACTTAGTGAAGACCCTGGTTCTCAAAAGGAAAAAATAAGGCCGAGCATGGTGGCGCACACTTGTAATCCCAGCATTTGGGAGGCTGAGACGGGAGGATCCGGGTTCGAGGCCAGCCTCAGCTACCTAGTGAGGCCCTCTGCAACTTAGTGAGACCCTGTTTCAAAAATAAAGAATAAAAAATAGGGCTGGGGGTATAGCTTGGAGGCAGAATGCCCCTTAGTTCAATCCCCAGTACCGCAAAAAAGGAAAAAATAAAATAGGGCTGGGAGTATAGCTCAGAGGTAGAATGCTCCTAGGTTCAATCTCTAGTATCAAAAGAAAAAGAAAAATTCAAAGTCAACTTTCTGCCCCACTATAAAACTCAACTAGCCCCATTCTCTGGCCACGGCTGACAAAGGCTGGCCTCTCGCCAGTGCTCCAGTTGTATCCTCTCCTTTCTGTACTGAGCATCTGAGTGGAAATGGTCTCTATGCAAACACCCCTTTCAGGTCCCTGCCTAAGAAAGACTGATAGATGAGCAAACCAGCTTGGGCCCCGCCTTTGATGCCAGGCCTGGGCTGGGGACAAAGAAATAAAGCACGACTGTCATTTCTCAGCCCTCCCCAGCAACGCTGTCCTCTCGTTTCTATGACATCACACAAGACACCCGATCTGGCCATGGTCGTCCTCACAATCACAATGGTCCCTCCTGGATCCCTAATAAAACACCTGTGATATTCTCTGGGAACCTGGGAGAGGCACACTGCACCCTACAGGGAGGGCAGCAACCCCTTCCTCTCGCCCATTAACCTGGCTACATTAGCAGCCCAAGAAGTCTCCATATAAACTCAAACCTACACATCAATCGATTCCCAACCTCTAGTTATAGAATGTTCGCAACTTTGAGTCACCTGAGTGAGTCTGGACCCTACCTCCCCGCCCAGGCCTGCCGAACGCTGCAGCCTACACCCAAACTGCTGGAGTCAGTGGCCACCTGGGAAGGAAGGTCAGTGCCCCACAGGCGGGACCAGAGTGCACTGAGTGGGGTGGGGTCCCCTTTTAGGCAAAAAAAGGAACTAAGACCTATTTCTTCTGGTTCCTGCAGGGGGCGCTGGGGAGAGGATCAGGTGTTAGAAATAAGCAGGTTAGATGGGGGGGAGGGGGGTGCTGGTAAAACTTGGGAACTTCTAGCTGTGTGCCCCCAATAGACAGAAGCTCACTATCCATCCCCTGGTGATAGACTGGATATGGCAGGTCAGTCCAGGGAGAGAGGGCAGGGCAAAAAGACCCCCTTGCCCAGCAACGCCCGGCAGATCCACATTCCCATAACACTAGGATTGGCCAGGTGGGAATCTAAGGTTTCCCATGGGGGGAGAAAGCCTCGCATAGTCACTAGAGTAGGGGCCCACTGTGAGGCCACCAGAGGGGTGAGGGGGTCATGTGATGATGGAGGAGTGGGCCGCCATCAGGGGAGAGAGTGTGGGTAAGGGTCACGTCTGTGCCTTACCCCAGAGAACGAGATGGTGATCGCTTGCTTAACTGTGCCCCAAGGTCCGTCATATGCACTACCCAACAGAGGCGGGGGGAGGGGGGAGGGGTTCCACCTTGTCTAGGAAACACCCTGCTTCCTGTCAAATAGTCTCTGCCCTGGGCAACTGGGCACTGGAGAGTGGGAGGCGAGAACCAGCATTGTCCAGGGGTCAAATCCACAAATTTATTCCAAAGTTAAAAAAAACAAGGAGAGCCGGGCATGGTGGTGCACGCTTGTAATCCCAGTGCTTGAGAGGCTGAGACAGGAGGATCGCACATTCTCGGTCAGCCTCAGCCACTTAGTGAGGCCCTCCACAACTTAGTGAGACCCTGTTTGAAAATAAAGAATAGAGCCGGGCGTGGTGGCGCACGCTTGTAATCCCAGCATTCGGGAGGCTGAGACTGGAGGATCCGGGTTCTTGGGCAGCCTCAGCTACTTAGTGAGGCCCTCCACAACTTAGTGAGACCCGGTTTCAAAATAAAGAATAAAAAATAGGGCTGGGGGTGTAGCTTGGAGGTAGAATGCCCCTGAGTTCAATCCCCAGTACCGCAAAAAAATAAAGAAAGAAAGAAAAAATAAAAAATAGGGCTGGGGGTGTAGCTCAGAGGTAGAAGAATGCCCCTGGGTTCAATCTCCAGTACCAACAAAAACAGAGAAAAAACAACAACAAGAATAAGGGGAGAGAGACCTTTCATTGTTAAGTTTACAGCTACTGCAGACAACCAGGGGGGTCAGAGCTGAAGAGGAGTTTTAGAACAGAGAGAGAGAGAGAGAGGGAGGGAGGGAAAAGAAGAAGCAGCAACAGGTATCTGTGTGGGAATCTAAATGTGGGGTCTAAGTTTCTGTTACACGGATCAGTGCAGTAGAATGTTGTAATAGGAGCACAGAGAACGGGCACTCCGAGGGGACACCCTGGAGGAGAGGGCCTTCCACAGAATAAGGAAGATAGGTGTGGGGCACAGCAGCTGCTTCTTGCAGGCATTGGGCAAAACCCTGGGACGTAAGGGACAAATGCCACTACTGGAGCCTCATCACACAGATCTTGCATCAACCACAGGATGACAATCACACGGAGAAGATCCAGGCCTTGAATGCCAGAACATCTGATGTGGTGTGAGAAGACGTTCCAGGACTCTCGTTTCATTAAGTTCTGATATTTGACCCCCACCTGAGTTTTAATGCAAAGTGGTTCGTGCATATGCCTTGTTCAGTTCACCTTAGAATAAAGAAGCCAGTGGTGATTGTGCTCAGCCTCCGCCCACGCCCCTTCTCCTTCCCACACACCTGTAGGTCACGGGTAGATGATGGGGTGCAAGGGATGGGGAGAAATCAGCCATAAGTAAAGGGAAGACGTTCAGACGCATTCTACCACACGTGAAAGGTGAGAGAAGGCAGACACAAAAGGCCGCATATTGTAGGACTCCATTCATATGAAATGTTCAGAGGAAGCCGGTCCACACAGGCAGAAAGGAGATTAGTGCTAGGGCTGCGGGGGTGGGGGAAGGAGGAGTGACGGCTAATGGGTACAGGGCTTCTTTTTGAAGTGATGGAAATGTTCTGGAATTGGTGATGATGGTTATACAACTCTCTGACTATACTAAGAACCACTGCATTGTATACTTTGAAAGGGTAGATTTTATGTTATGCAAGTTATGTCTTGCTTTTTTTTTTTTTTTTCTTTAGAAGATGTGGAAAGGGGCTTGACTTAACTTCTGCCTTCTGCAGACGCAGAGACTGGCCCAGATCTGCAATGCTTGGGGCATTTGGGTTTATGAGAAAGCCGGGTGATAAGGAGACTCATCAGAACAAGTAGGAAAATCATTCATTTCCTAGCTGCTAATGACATTTAAAACCTGGAATGAGCAACGGTGTGCCTCAAAGAACCTGGAGAGCTCCATTTGACCTTGAGTCATGGTTGATTGGCACATGCTAGGTACTGCTGTGCTGGGCGTCCAGGACACGGCGATGAATGAGAGAGACCCAGAGCCCAGAGGAGAGACAGACACTTAACATGACGATAAATGATTACATGAGCATAAGTAACTACCTCATCATCATTATGTGTGAAGAGTTACAGGCTAACTTAAGGGTTTATAAAACTAACACCGATTCTGGAGTCCAGCAGGAGGGAGGGTTCCCGAGAAATAGCTTTTAAGCCAACCCCAGCGAGCTGGAGGAAGAGCCATCTAGATGGAGTGGAAGGCACAGCTGCCAAGCAAGAAGGGGTCCTGAGAAGACCCCAGGGTGGGAGGGGGCAGAGACAGCAGAGAGCCAGGGGGAAGAACAGCTCCCCCCACCCCAGAGTCACCAGCCACAGGGATATTCCCAAACCCACCAAACAGGAATGCAGGCTTCTAAAGCCAGCACATCTGGCTTCAGCTGGAGATGGGTGCCTTCCAGAATGTTCATGTCCTGAGGTTTTTCGTCGTTGTTGCTTTGGTTTTTGTGGTGCTGGGGATTGAACCCAGGGGCATTCTACCTCCGAGCTATACCTCAGCTCTCTTTTATTTATTTATTTATTTTTATTTGGAAGCAGGGTATCACTAAGTGGCTGAGGCTAGCTTCAAACCTGGGATCCTCCTGTCTCAGCCTCCCAAGTACTGGGATTACAGGTGTGTGCCACCACGCCCAGCCTGATGCTTTAAAAAGTGTGTCTAGTGCCGATGTTTATTCATTCATTCAGCAAGGATTTATTGAGTATCTGTGACATGCCAGGCGCTGGGGATACACAAGCAAACACACAGCAGCCCTGCCCTTCTGGGGCTCACATTCTAAAGGGGAGACAGTCAACAGGTGAGCAGTCAACAGGTGGAAAGATGGTGACTTCAGGGGTGAAGAGCCTGTAAGGGGCTTGGGGGTGGGTGGACTTGACCCAAGATGGTTGGAGAGCTCTGTGTGACATCAGCAGAGGAAGAAGCCCACCAGGCCCAGTCTTGAGGAGGGGAAAGGAAGCCCCAGGGGACAGAATCAGCGAGAGAGGGGGGGGGGAGAGAGATGAAAGGTTGGGAGGACCAATGAGTGGGCAAAAGGGAAGAGAAGGGTACAGAGTAGATCTCCAGAACTCAGTCAGCCAGGGGTCTTGCTGACCATGCTGCGGACTTCATTTGGAACTGGATCTTTTAGTTCCAAAGTGATGGGAAGCCCTGGCTGCAGGCAAATGACCTGTCTACCCTAAGCCTCAGAGAGGTTAGCTTCTGGTGAGGGGGTTGGTAAGTTGGGGAGAGGCCAAGAAGAGAATGGAAGTACTGAGCCAACGAGCGATCTATCCCAGGACAGAGACACAACAAGCGCAAAGGAACGGAACCACAGGGCACTGCATCCTGTGCTCTGACAGGTTAACCCTGTCCAAGTCCCAAAGTTAGGAGCATCCACTTTGGAGTCAGGCTGACCTGGGTTTAAATCTAGGCTTACCAACGGTGTGACCTTGGGCAGGTGACTTCGCCTCTGCGCGCCTCAGTCTCCGGGTCTGAACGATGGGGTAACAATAGCGCCTACCTGACAGGGTTGTCGCTGCTATCGCGTTTATGGGGCCCACCCGAGCGCGGCGGGCGACCAGCAGCTGCGGCGGCTGTGAGTAATTTGTTACTAAGAATAGTTAGCGCCCCTCTCCCTGCCTCTGTCTCCAAGCGGCAGCGCTTAAAAGACGAGGCTGGACCCCTGGCCCCGACGCCTGCTGGTGCGCGACCCCCGGCCCCCCAGCCTGGCGCCCCATCCAGGCCCTCGCCCCCACCCCCCGCTCACCTGGGCCGCGGCGGCCCGGGGATGTGCTCATAGCGGCTGCGAGCGCGATGCACGAAGGTGCAGCAGAGGCCGAAGGCGAGCAGAACGGCGCTGCCGAGCAGCAGCAGCCCGGGGCTCATGGCTCCGGGCCAGGCCCGGCCGGGTCGGTGCGGGTGCCGAGGGGGCGGGAGGCCGCGAGCGACTCGGCTGTCAGCGCCGCGCGCCGTCTCGGCCCCAGGCCCGGAGCATCCCAGCACCGCCCCCGCCCGCTTGGCCCCGCCCCCGTCCGCTTGGCCCCGCCCCGGGCGCGTGGTCCTCTCCAACCACGTCTCCGCCTCCTACTCAGGCTCTCTGGGTCCGCCCCCACGCAGCCCCGCCCCCGCCAGAGCTCCGCCCCAACCTTCACCCCGCCCCCGCCCAGGCCCCGCCCAGAGCAGGAGGTCTTCACCAATCACCGCCTGACTTCTGACTGGACTCCCCAGGCCCCGCCCCCTCAGGCTCCAGTCCCGCCCCAGCAGCAGCCCCGCCCAGAACGCGTTGTCCCTGGCAACCCTGGTTCCTCAGCGCGTGCTGACCCGGCGGCGACGCCAAGAGCTGCCGGCTGGCTCCACTCCTTTGGCGCCTCCAAATAACCGCGTCTCGGCGCGCAGTCCTAGGCCCCTTCCTTTGTCGCTCAAACCTGGAAAACCTCATCTGAGTCCTCGGTTTCCCGGGTCACACCGCTTGTTCCCAAACCTCTCGTTGGAACCCCAGTCCCCCCAAAGTTGGTTTTACCAAAAGTCCCGCGGGTACCTCCCCCGCCGGCCTGTCCACACCGAGAGCCCGCGGCCCACCAGCGGGGCCCACCGCGGGTGACCACGACCCCGGGGACCCAGGGAGGCCCAAGTCCGCTGAGGAAGGTGCAGCCGCTGAGTCCCGGGCACCGCCGAGCCCGGCCCAAGGTGTAGACCCGGGTCCGAAGGAGCTGGAGTTGGAGTGGGTAAAATCTACCCTCGCCCTCCATGCAGGAATAGCGAGGAGTGTGCGCCGGGTGGCTAAAGGGTAAATTTGAGATGATAACCAGGGCGTCTTTCCTTTTTATAACTTGCATCTCCTACCCATCCCAGCATGCCCGAAGAGGCCACCTCTGGGCGTTTTAGCTAGCTCCCAATTCCTGCCCCCGGGGTCACCCGGAGTGACAGCAGGGGATCGCGAGGGCCAGGTGTGCCCACTCCTAGTCCAGGTAAAGATCCGCCGGACTGGGGAGGGAGTTCCGGAAGAGTTCAGATGGTGCTGGATTTGAGATGAGGCCATACCCCTGCCCTCTTCCTGGACCAGTCCTGGAGAGGTTTTGAGGATTGGGAAACAGTAACCTTTGTGCCTACCTTCCCAGGTACAGTCGTAGCCGGGGACAGTCCCCTGGCCCCCCTCCCCGCGACGTGGCAGTTGGGGGTGTGTGGGCTGCAGGGGGACAGAGAGGACCAAGCTTTAAGAACTATGCCGAGCACGGAGGCAAGATTTCTTCCCCGGAGGACACTGCCGCCTGGACTGGTCCCGCCGCGCCAGGCGTCCTGGACCGGCCTCGGAGTCGGGTTCGGGACGTTGGCTTGCCACCGCGCCCCCGTGTGGCGGCAAGAAGCAGCCTCTGGCGCGCGCCGGAGACTTCGGGCTGCCCCTGCTGCAGGAGCAGGAGGGCGCGAGGTCCTCGGAATCCCCTCCGGGCTGCTGAAGCTGGGGGCGGGGGGGGGGGCGGTGTCGAGACACCGTGGAGGCAGGATGGAGCTGTGAAGAGGATGTCGACTTCCGCGTGCTCTCCGGGAAGTTGGGGTGACCAGCTGGAAAAAGGAAAGTGACACCCCATGTGTCCTATTCAGTTTGTGGCACTGGGCCCTGAGTTTGCAAAACTTGTCAGGCCGCGTTGAGCCACCTCTGGGTGGCCTTTTCCCTCCGCACGCTGCACAACTGTTCCTTAGAAGCAGGCCTGGATCCTGAAGGTCGCTGGGCACCGGTGGGGCCCACTAAGGCATGCATAGAGCAGCAACAGGGCAAGGTTGCCAGGGTGACCTCATCCACTTAGGGCTGAGGAGGGGTGGCCAGGGCTCACCCCAACATTCCTGTCCACAAAAGAAGCCCCTGGGCGGGCTGTGGTGGCACACCCTTGTAATCCCAGTACTGGGGAGACTGAGACAGGAGGATCTAAAGTTTGAGGCCAGCCTCAACTACCTAGGGAGGCCCTCTGCAACTTAGTAAGACCCTGTTTCAAAATAAAGAATAAAAAATAGGGCTAGGGGTGTAGCTCGGAGGTAGAATGCCCCTGAGTTCAATCCCCAGTGCCGCAAAATAAAAAAGGAAGCCCCTGTCCCAGACTGAACAGACTCCTGTTCAAGGTGCCACACTAACCCCTCTTTTGATGTGATGAGGTGAGGGAGGCGGACTGCAGGAGGCTCCAGGGCTGAAGGCCCTTTTCCTGGGCAAGCGGCGCTGTCAGCAGCGGCAGAGCACGCATCCTAGAAGCACAGGCTGAGCAGCTGGCCCTTCCTGGTGGAGATGGCCTGGACTAATGCCATCCAGCATGGTAGCCACTGCCCACGGGAGACTGTCCAGCATGCAAAGACGGCTAGTCCAAATTGGGGTGTGCTGTGTGCATGGCATACATGCCAGATCTCATAAATTTACTACCCAGAAAAGTAAAAAATAGTCATTGATTAAGGTGTGGTGGTACATACTTGGACTCTCAATACTTGGGAGGCTGAGACAGGAGGATCACGGCCAGCCTCAGCAACTTAGTAAGGCCCTCTGCAACCTAGTGAGACCCTGTTTTAAATAAAAAATAAAATAGGGCTGGGAGTGTAGCCCAGAGATAGACTGCCCCTGGGTTCAATCTCCAGTACCAAGAGAAAAAAAGTCATTGATATTTTTCATATTAATTACCTTTTAAAATGATATTCTGAATATGCTAGTTAAATAAAATATATTCAATTGAAGTTAATCCCACGTTTCTTAATATGACTGTAGGAAAAATTTTAATGCCTATGTGGCTCATGTTATGCTGCAACTGAAGAGCATTAGCATGGCCAACGATTCTCAAAGTCTGGCCAGGCACAGCAGTGCACGCCTGTAATCCCTGTACTTGGGAGACTGAGACAGAAGGGTCACAGGTTCGAGGCCAGCCTCAGCAACATAGCAAGACCCTCAGCAACTTGGTGAGACTGTTTCAGAATGAAAAATAAAATAGGGCTAGGGATATAGCTCAATCCCCAGTAACACACACACACGTCTGGCTTCTAAGCCGAAAGCATCAGTATCACCTGGGAACTTATTAGAACTGGAAACCTCTGCCCTATCCACACTTGAGTCAAAACTGAGGCGGAACCCAGCAGCCACCGGCGCTTTAAGCAGCCCTAGAGGCGTCTGCTCAAGTCTGAAAACCACCAGTGTGGACGCACCATACAGTGGGCCGCTTCCCAGCAGGAACGGGGGGAAGGGGGGGTTTGCAGCAGGCGAGGTGGCGCTGCTCTCTGTGGGTGTCTGGCGGTGTGCAGGGCAGGAGGAGGGTCAGGCACTGGGAGGGCTGGCCTCTGCTCAAAGCTGCCGCCAAAGCCCCGGAGACCAGTTACATAACCACCCCGCAAGGAAACAAGGGGCCGTGATGCTGGGGCACCAGACAGAGCCATGGTTGGACTGAAACCCGCAGACACACTGGAGGCGCGGGGCATGCAGTCAGTGCTCAATAAACGCTCGCTCTTGGCAAGCGGGGGGGGGGGGGGGAGAGGAGACGCCCCCAAGGTGCTTCTCCACCTTATTCTGAAGGGTTCATTTTCCTCCCAGTTTGAGGACTTCTTCCAGTGTCAATCCAGTGCTGACCCTCACCATGGCAAGCCCCTCTCCCACTGTCCTGCACAAGTGGCAGCTGCCAGTCTGATACTGAGCATTCTGTCCGGGAAGCCACCTGCAACATGCCGGGCACATTTGCAATGTTGCATTTTTTTTTTTTTTTTTTGGTCCAGTAATCCTGCTGATAATCTGTTTTCCAATGAGGCTCAGTGAAGTTAAGTGACTGCCCCAAGTTCACACCCAAGACTAGAACATGGTCTCCAGCCTCCTTGAACCTTCTGGGCAAACCCCCCAAGCACTGGCAAGGCATAAACACAGGGGTACCTTGTGGGGGGCGGCTGGAGACGGCCTGCTAGCTCACCTGATTTGAGCCACAGAGTGCAGTGGTTGTGGCTCTCAGGGACAGAGGAAAGGGCGGCCACCCGGGCCAACCCAGCTGAGGGCAGAGGGACACAGGTGAACAGGGCTCCATCAGGGGCCTGGGGCACAGCTACCTCGGGCCGATGCTGCGGACACAGTCCTGCACGCTGACCACACCTGGGCCAGCCCTGCAGCACTAAGCTCCTTGAACTTGCATCCCTATTTACACAGGGACCCGGCCAAGTTGGGGAGAGAGTGAGTGAGACTCAGTGCTCTTGAGACAACTGGATGGCCCACAGCTGGGGTTCCACAGTGGAATCAAATTCCGAGAGTGGCTGTGTGTGGCTTTTGGCTAGTAACAACCTCTTTGGGCCTGAGCCTCCACATCTGTCAGACGGAGAGAGGTGTGATCCAAGCACCTGTCTCCTATGAGGATTAAAGGGGTGAGAAGCTGGGTGTGCTGGCACATGCCTACCATCCCAGTACTTGGGGGGAGGCTGAGACAGGAGGATCCCACCAGATCTGAGGCCAGCCTCAGCAGCTTAGCAAGACCCTCAGCCCAGCATGCTCTCTGCAAAACAGCTGCTGGGGCTGGGTGAGCAGGGCCATTTTTATCTTCATTCTAAACATAGGGGTTAAACATAGGGATTTTAAAAATTATTTTAAGCCAGGTATAGCCCTCTACACACACCCCGCAGTCCTTAAATCCCCTCCCCAGGTCTGGCAGGGTGTGAGCTGCAGCCCCCCGGCTCCCATGGGTCAGAGGTCAGAGAAGAGGCAGGACGGCGTTTGCAAACAGTCACATTGTTGGCACAGTCCTGGTGACAAAGCATCAGTAGTCTTACTGGTCCCACAGCCTGGTGGCCCCTCAGTGGGGCTGCAGAGTGGGGGCACAGATGGAGATGACAGAGGTGGCCCTGGTGGTCCTGACATTGCCTTGTAGAAAGTAGACGAAGCCCACCCGCTGGGCCCAGCTGCTCAGAGGGGCTGGGTGGAAGCTGGGCTCAGCACAGTGGCTTCTGGACCTGTCCACCAGTACCGCTTCTCCTCCCCCCACAGGATGTCACCCTGTCCTCTTTAGTGCCTCTGACCGCTAGGCCACCAGGCCACACGCCTGCGTCTCTGGTACCTTCTGCTCCTAGACAAGACTGGCCCTGCCTCTCCCTCAGTGTCGGCCAGCCCTGCCTTTGAAGGGAGCTGTCCTCTGTCCTGAGGGTTCCTGGTCAGATCGCCTTCTTGCGGCTATCAGAATTCTTGGAAGTACTAAAAGAGCTCCTCTTGTCCAGAGACCACACCGTCCCAACACAGGGTGGCCTCGGGTCTGCAGAAGGCAAGGGACAGGAATACACAGAGGACAGCGCATCGTTCCAACAGGACAGCTCTGCAGATCGGCCACCTCGCGGTGACACGGCCTCGGCACCCTCGGCCATCCAGTGTACAGCCGCAGGCGGCGCGCTGGGCCAAGCGGCCGGGCTCCAGGGGAGGTAGGACGGCCCCGCCATGCACCGAGGTGGCCTAGGCGTCGGGGTCTGCGTGGCTGCACACCACACCCGCGTCCTCCTGGTGCCCGCAGTTGTGCCTGCCCACGCCCGCATGCGCGCACTCCAGCAGGCTGCGCTCGCCGCCGCCACAGCGCACGTCGTCCAGCAGGATGGGCAGTGCGCGGCCCTCGCCGAACTCCGCACGCTTGGTGGCGCGCACGGCGTACGCGAAGCCCAGCTGGCGGCACACCACGGCGGCCGCCTTGCCGTCCCAGGCGTCGTCACACACGGTGCCCCAGCGTCCGTCCGCGAAAACCTCCACGCGGCCACTGCCCGGCCGCTGGCCTGCGGGCCGCACCAGCCGCACCGCGCCGTTGGAGGGCGCAGGAATGGCGGTGCTCGGCCGTCCCCGCCGCCTCCCGCCGCCCCTCCGGCCCCCTGGCCGCTTGGTGGGCCGAGCCGGCCGCGGGGTGGGCGCCGGCCGGGCAGCAGTGGGGCGGCTGCGGCGGGGTGCCTTGGTGGGGGCGCGCGCTGTGGGCCGCGGGGTGCTCTCCGGCCTCCGGATGAACTCTGCACAGAGGAAGAACATGGGGTCAGAGGGACCCCACCTGCAGCCCTGCTCATCTCCCACCCCGGGACACCTCCAGCCTGGGCCGGGAAAGTGGGAAGGGCATGCTTAGTCTGCCCCCTTCTCAGACCCAGGAAGCTGCGCATCCAGATTTTTTTCAGTCATCCAACAAACACAGCAGCTGTTTCCTCCAATCTGCTGCTGAGTCTTCTTCCCAGGCCCCAGCCCTGCCATCCTGCAAGACCCCAGGCTGATGGGGGAGACAGAGTCCCACCCTGTAACCTCTGAGCCCGGGAAGAGGGAAGGAATGTCAGGAGGCGTCTAAAAGCAAGGGAACCTTTCTGCTTGGGTCCTTGTGTCTAGGGTGAGGAAGCCAAGGGCTTGAACTGCCGAGGGTGTCAGGCGGTCAGTGGCTGCAGGATGGACACAGATGACCCACCCAGAGTCCCCGTGGTCAGGGCGGATCTGTCCTCCAGCTTCCCAGGGCTACCTGGGGCCTCCTTGTCACAACCTCTGTGGGAACTCTCAAGGTGTGAGTCTGGCCCACACGGAGCAGAGTGAAGTGGGGACAGAGGCACATCCACCTCACCGCAGGGCCTGGGGGGACACGCTGGCCCAGGTCAGCCATGGGAAGCGGCCTCACTGTGCCCTGGACATTGTGCTCGGCCCATCTTTGCCCTGTGTAAGCCCAGGGAGGAGGGGGAGGAGGAGGAGGAGGGGGAGGAGGA
>PVLC010008259.1:0-36969 GCA_004027655.1 Graphiurus murinus | reverse complement strand
CCCCACACCACACCACCTGCAGAGGCCCACCAGCTTCCCAGAGTGCGCCTCTGTCTAAGCTGCCCCGACCCCCAATCCTCCCCACCCTACCCCTCCCATTTCTCCCCAGGCTCCAGGCTCCCCCAACCCCCCACCCCACCTCACCCCTACAGCTCCTGGGATACTAAATGACTTCTCTGCCCCAGCCAGGACAGGCCTGGTCTGCGGTCTCCCCATGGTCCTGGCATCCAGCACAGATCGAAGATCTGTACCCGAGGCAATGGTTGAATGAACCAGCGAGAGCCTGCCAAGCCCCAAACCACCTGCAGCCCGAGCTGCTTCCCAGCCGGAGCTCCTCCTTCCCCCGCCGCCTGCACCCGGCATCCCTTCCCTGGAACTAGACACCCCACCTGCCCGGATGCCCAGCCTGCCCTTCCTGCTCCCTCTACCTGGGCTGCCAGCTGGCCACCTGCCTGGAACACCTGGTCTGCGGACACAGTCCCTTGGAGTGTTTTTTTTAACTAGTTGCCAACATGTTCCGCCTGGGAGATTCTATGTGATAACCTGAGACCGTTGAGAGCACTCCTGCTGCACGGTGTGTGCCAAGCTCAGGGAGATGGCTGGACAGATGTCCTGCATCTCTTGGAAAGGAGGAGGTCCGGCAACTCCCAGCCTGTGTGCCCACTTAGCCTGGGCCCAGTGGAACGGCTCCTGCTTGGGGCGCGCCACTGGACACAGCCCCAGCCCCTGGGCCGGTCATCTTTTGGCTTTCCTGGCCACCGGGCCTTGAGGGTTTGCTCCCCACAACCCAGGCCAGTTGAAATGGAACCATCTACGGAAAGCCAGCCCAGAAGTCTGCCAGCAGCACCTCCCAGCCTCCCTCTAGAGCTCTGTCCCTCCCAAGGACTCTTAGCATTCCCTGCCTGGTATACCTGCTCCTCCCGTTGCCATGCCCTGCCTGAGGCCGGCAGCCCCCTTGGGGCGCCTGACCACAGCCTGGGATCTGGCTTGAGCCCACTGTAGTTCAAGTCTCGACCACTTTATTTTTTTTTAATTTTATTTATTTGCATGGTACTAGGGATTAAACCTAGGGACACTGTACCTCTGAGCTATACCCCCAGCCCTATTTTATTTTATTTTATTTATTTATTTATTTATTTATCTACTTATTTATTTATTTATTTTGCGGTACTAGGGATTGAACCCAGGGGCATTCTACCTCTGAGCTACACCCCTGGCCCTATTTTTTTTATTCTTTATTTTTGAAACAGGGTCTCACTAAGTTGCAGAGAGCCCCACTAAGTAGCTGAGGCTGGCTGTGAACCTGCGATCCTCCTGTCTCAGCCCCCCAAGTATTGGGATTACAAGCGCATGCCACCATGCCCAAGTTCCAGCCACTTTAACCGAGTGTCTCATCTGTGCCATGCACGGTGCTAGGCACTGGGGCTGAGGAAGGACATCCATTCCCAGGAGCTCCCCTCCCCCACAGCTCTCCCCGTGGGGGCACTTACTTTCTTTGGGCACAAAGGGGACGAGGCGGCTCCTCACCCTCACCTGCGCAGGCTGGATCTGACACTGGCCTGGTGGTGCCCGTCTGCCAACGACATACAGAAGGTCATGAGTCCCACCCCGGGAACCCGCCCTGAAGATGTGTGCCCCCACCAATCCTTCCCATGCGTGAAGACAGGCAGGTGTGCACAGGAACACTGGTGACAGGTAGCCACCAGCTATGAGCACCTACTATGTGCCCTGCAGCATTCCTGTGCACTCCATGCCCCCAGGACTCTAAAAGCGCAGGCCCAGGACATGCAGGTCCTATGGTGGCCTAACCGGGCGCCCTCTCAGCTGCTGCCTGCGGATCACCGGGGCCAGAGGCTCAGTCTCTCCGGAGCCTCTTCTTTTATATATATATATATTTTTTTTCATGCAGTACTGGAGATTGAACCCAGAGGCATTCTACCTCCAAGCTACACCCCCAGCCCTATTATTTATTTATTTACTTACTTATTTATTTATTAAGGAAAAGGGGTTTCACTAAGTTGCAGAGGGCCTCACTAAGTAGCTGAGGGTGGCGGCAAACCCTCGATCCTCCTATCTCAACCTCCCAAGGACTAGGATTACATGCGTGCGCCACCACGCCCGGCTCCGGAGCCACTTCTGACTCAGAGAGTGGGCTTCCTCCCCTATCCTCAGAGTTCTGGAACATCAGTCATTCTTTCTTCTCCCCACCCTGCCAGTCTGACTCTGGGAACCGTGCCCAATTTCTGCCCCGGCCCTGGCTTCCAATCTCCAGGCCCTTGAGGAGCCTCTGGTTCCTAGATTTCTGGTGATGCCTGTGCCCTGGGGGGGAACCTGGGAAAGGTTAAGACAAAGCCAGGCCAGGTGGTGCATGCCTGTAATCCCAGTACTTGGGAAGCTGAGACAGGAGGATCAGAGGTTCGAAGCCAGCCTTAGCAACGTAGTGATACTCTCAACAACTTATTGAGACCCTGTTTCTAAGTAAAAATAAATAGGCCCAGTGGTGGGGGAGGAGGTGGGGGGCGGTGTATGTCTTAGAGGTAGAATGCCCCTGGGTTCCATCCCCAGCACCACCAAAAAAAAAAAAAAAAAAAAAAAAAAAGGTTAAGGCAAGTTGGAGGATGAATGGGGAAGGAGAAGGGAGAGTGGGTGCCAGCCGGGCCAGAGGGAACAGCAGGAGAAAAGCATGAGAAGGGTTGCCAGGCTGTGTGTCGGGCTCCTTGAACATCCTCCACAAGGAAGGGACGGAATCCCATTTTAATTAGTTTTTGGCTGTGGATCTGTGAGTCTCTGAATGAGACCAGCCCTGTGTTCTTTGAATGGGACAGATCCTGTTCCCAGAGTGGCCCACGTGGGCCTGGAACTTCAATAGGGTCCCGGCAATACGGGTGGGAAGCGGCCACGTGAGTGGCCTCCAGACAGGCTTGGCAGAAGAGGGGACACGGGCCTTTTCCGAACCCCAGAGGCTGAAGAACCCCAACTAGACACCCCCGCTTCTGGGAGCTGGAGGTGCAGCCGGGCTTCCGTGCTCCGGCCCCGAGATCACAGCCTCCGGCTGCAGACAGCCCCGCCCCGAGGGGTTCTGTTTCTTAAGGAAATTATATATATATATATATATTTTCTCTGCTATGCAAAGGGGTAGGAGATACACCGAAAAATGCCACAGTGGTTGTTTTGACGGTGAGAGGTGCTGTGACCCCCACCCTCTCCCTTTCCATTTCCTTTTCCAAATGATTGGTACTGAGTTCTCTATGCAGTCTACACGTGCAGAGAAACACATTCATTCCAAAAAAGGAAGAATGAAAAGGAGGAAGGTCTTCAAGCAAGGGAGGACTCTAGCCCCGTTCTGGCTCCTCCTAACCTGAGAACCCGAGGTCTCTTTTTTTTTTTTTTTTTTTTTTTTTGCGGTACTGGGGATTGAACTCAGAGGCATTCTACCTCCGAGCTACACCCCCAGCCCTATTTTTTATTCTTTATTTCGAAACCGGGTCTCCCTAAGTTGCGGAGTGCCTCACACCCGAGGTCTCTTGAGGGCCCTGTATGCGCACCGGGACAGTGAGCAAAAACCAGAGATGATGAAGCACGTCAGGCAGCATCTGTCAGGAATTAGATGCTCCCTGTATGCGATGCTTCCTTCGAAAAGCACTCTTTTAAAAACAAAGTTAGAAATAACCTCAAATTCCAAGGAATGGGTGAGACAGTTAAGGCTGAGTGACTCAGCAGAAAATGACTGGCTGTTTAAAACCATCCTTTTGAGGGTGATGTCGCAACATGGAAACGTTTATTCAAACTCAGGAGCAAATGAACGAAGAAGAAGAAGAAGAAGGCTAAGTTTGCATGTGGTCTAAGCACAAGGACATAAGTCCTGGTACCACCCAGATCAAGGCGGGTGGGGTCCAGGGGATAGAGAACAGAGGGAGAGAAGGAGGCACGCTTATGTTTTTTCCTGACAAAAAGTTATGTCATTAATTAATATATTTGTACTTTAAAAAACACACACACACACACCTTTTGTTTCCTAGGAAACCAGTTGAATGGTAGAAGAGGGTTGGGGGAGGGGAGGGGGAAAGCAAAGCTTGATGACGGAAACAGTTCAAAGAATGTTATGTCTGTTATGTATGAAGGTCTCAGTACCAGTCTCACTAACTGGGAGAGGGAGGGAGGAGGGGCAGCGGGCTGGGATGCAGAGAGAAATATACTGAGGGACGCGTGCATTGTTCCTATCACCTTGAATCTCGCTGTGATGTGTGATTACAAGGCACCAATAAAAATATTTTAAAATTCTTTTTGAATTTAAAAAAATAAAATAAAGTCCAGTGTGGTAAACAAGGGAAATCTGAGCAGCTGTGGCAGACCAGAGACCAGAGGAAGCTAAGGAGACATGATGACTCAACGCATTGTCAGGTTCTGGAGAGGATCCTGGATTAGCAAAAGGAAGGAGGGAACAACTAGAAAGGTCCTTTGAAAAAGACCATAGAGTGTAAACCGGGCGTGGTGGCGCACGCTTCTAATCCCAGCATTTGGGAGGCTGAGATCGGAGGATCCGGGTTCGCGGCCAGCCTCAGCTACCTAGTGAGGCACTCCGCCACTTAGTGAGACCCTGTTTCAAAATAAAGAATATAAAATAGGGTTGGGGAGCTGGGCGTGGTGGCACACGCTTGTAATCCCAGCATTTGGGAGGCTGAGACCGGAGGATCCAGGTTCGAGGCCAGCATCAGCTACGTAGTGAGGCACTCCGAAACTTAGTGAGACTCTGTTTCAAAATAAAGAATAAAAAATAGGATTGGGGGTATAGCTTGGAGGTAGAATGCCCCTGAGTTCAATCCCCAGTACTGCAAAAAAAAATAAACAAATAAATAAAAATGAAAAATAAAAGACCAGCCATGAACCCCTAAATGTGTGCCTCACTCTGGGGATGGCCGACATGTTTTTCAAAGTGTATTCCTCGCTCTCCTAAATGAGTCTGTCTCTGATGGGCTTGTGCTGAAATTCTTTTCTGCCATGGAAGCCCAGGACCCCACCAGTCCTGAGCTGTGTTCCCCCTGCCCCTCCCCCGCCCAGGGAATTCCACCTCAGGGTTCTCCTGGGGTCTATCAAACATGAGCAGATTCTTGGAGTGTGACCCTGAGCTTGGAGCTGGAGACAAGCACAAGCAGTGTCCACTCCCAGTGTTGAACGGAAGCACAGACTGGTGGGGGGCGGCGGAGAAGCTAAAGGCAGAGCTTGGCACCGTGGAGCACTCCTGTAATCCCAATGACCAGGGAGGCTGAAGCAGGAGGGTGGCAGGTTCGAAGCCAGCCTCGGCAACTTAGGAAGATCTTGTCTTGAAACAACCAAAAAGTAAAAAGGGCTAGGAGGTAGCTCAGTGGTACAGCACCACTGGGTTCAATCCCCAGTAAAAGGAAAAAACAAAACAACAACAACAAAAAAAACAGGCTGGAAGAACCAGGTGTGGTGGTCCATGCTTGTAATCCCAGTACTTGGGAGGCTGAGATAGGAGGATCACAGGTTCACAGCCAGCCTCAGCTACTTAGTGAGGCACTCTGCAACTCAGTGAGACCCAGTTTCAAAAAAAAACTAAAAAATAGGGCTGGGGGTGGAGCTCGGAGTTAGAATGCCCCTGGATTCCATCCCCACTACCACAAATAAAATAAAATAAAATAAAATAAAAAACAGGCTGCCTGTGGTACATGCCTGTCATCTCAGTACTTGGGAGGCTGAGATGGGAGAATCTCAGGTTCAAAGCCAGCCTCGGCAACTCAGCAAGACCCTGTTTCAAAATAAAAGATTAAAATAGAGCTGGGGATATAGTTCAGGGGTAGAATATCCCTGGGTCCAAACTCCAGTACCAAAAAAAGAAAAAAAAAATATCCAAAGGCTGAGAAGGAGCTTTAGAAAGACTATGGAGCCGGGCGGGGTGGCACACACTTGTAATCCCAGCATTCGGGAGGCTGAGACCGGAGGATCCGGGTTCGCGGCCAGCCTCAGCTACCTAGTGAGGCACTCTGCAACTTAGTGAGACCCGGTTTCAAAATAAAGAATAAAAAATAGGGCTGGGGGTGTAGCTCAGAGGTAGAATGCCCCTGAGTTCAATCCCCAGTACTGCAAAAAAAAAAGAAAGACTATGTATGCATTGAACAACCCCAAGTCCCTACTCTGTGTAAACCATTCCTGGGGCCCGGGCCTGGGCTTTCTTGACAGCCAGGTCTGGAGACTCCTAGACAGGTGGGAGGTAGTCTTGTGGCTGGGAAATTCCGAGTGTGAGTGATAAGGGCTGAGGAGGGACGGCCTGGGCTGAGAGACACGGCGGTCAGGGGAGATGCTGGAGGCGGGGAGGCCCGAGGCCAGCAGGTCGCAGCACGAAGCCGGGGGTTAGGGCAGGGCTCCGGAGCCAGCTGCCTGGGCCCCCAGCACATGACCTTCCACCTTGTGCTCATTTCTGCTCCCCTAAAAAGGGCAGCTGAGAGTCAAGGAAGGAGTCCAAGTAGGCCCTGAGAGCCCCAGGACTCTAGCCAGTAACCTCAGGAGAAAGGACAGGCTCGGGTGGGGACAGGGAGATCAGGGGGTCGGGAAGGCATCCCAGAGGCAAAGGGGCTGGAGGGTGCAGGGGCTGGGGAAGCCCAAAAGGTGAGGAAGGGGGAGCATTCTAGACAGGACAAAAGACGCAGGGGTCGGGCATGGTGGCGCATGACTATAATTCCTGTACTTGGAAGGCTGAGATAGGAGGATCACAAGTTTGAGGCCAGCATCAGCTACTTAGTGAGGTGCTGGGCAACTTAGTGAGACCCTGTTTCAAAATAAAGAATAAAAAATAGGGAGCCGGGCCGGGTGTGGTGGCACACTCTTGTAATCCCAGCATTTGGGAGGCTGAGACTGGAGGATCCAGGTTCGAGGCCAGCCTCAGCTACCTAGTGAAGCCCTCCACAACTTAGTGAGACCCTATTTCAAAATAAAGAACAAAAAATAGGGCTGGGGTGTAGTTTGAAGGTAGAATGCCCCTTAGTTCAATCCCTAGTATTGCAAAAAAAAAAAAAAAAAAAAAAAAATAGGGCTGGGGATGTAGCTCAGAGGTAGAATGCTCCTGGGTTCAATCCCCAATACCGAATTAATAAAAAAAGAGACACAGGGGAAGGAGGCAGGCAGGAACACCACGCTCATGGGTCCGGATCTCCATCTTTTCTCCCCCATCTGCAGAGAACTGCACTTGTGGCAGGCAGACCCCATTTCTTTTTCTTTTTCTTTTTCTTTTTTAAAGTACTGGGGATTGAACTCAGGGGCATTCTACCTCCAAGCTGCACCCCCAGCCCTATTTTTTTCTTCTTTATTTTGAAACAGGGTCTCACTGAGTTGCAGAGGGCCTCACTAAGTAGCTGAGGCTGGCGGCAAACCTGCGATCCTCCTGTCTCAGCCTCCCATGTATTGGGATGACAATCGTGCATCACCACGCCCGGCTCAAGCAGACCCCATTCGATGCTGCTGCAGCCGCCCCTTCCCCATCATCCTGGCTAGCCACTTCCCTCTGGGCCTCAGTTTCCTCGTCTGAGAAAAGGGAATATTCATTCTCCCCTCTTTGGTGGGAGGATGCGGTTGTGGGGGCGGGGAGCGCTCCTGGCAGACAGGAGGAGACTCACCTGGAGGGGTCGATCACTTTGTAGATGACCCCGTGTGCAGCGGTGGCACTTGGCACGCCCGTGGACATGAAGTACAGCTCCCCTTCAGACAGTGAACAGGGTGACAGGTGAGCAGGTGGCCTGGGAGACGACCCTCCCCAGTGACCCTCGGGCTCGGAGCTGCCCAACCTCAGGAGGACCCAAAGGGGGTATCCCAGGGCAGCTGGTGTCCACGCCCCAAACTGGGAACTGAGGCCAGGGAGGTGTCCAGGCACACCCACACGCCTTTGCGGCACGGTCCCCGAGGTCAGTCCCTCTGTCTGGTCCCACCCAGGCTCTGACTTCTACTCTCACTCCTTCCTGGTGGACCAGCTCACCCGGGCTCTGCCTGGGCTCGTGCCCAGCGCCACACACCTCTGGGCATGGACGGGGTCCTCGGCCCAGCTCCCCACTGACCGCCTCCTGGGTGACCTGCAGGTGCCTGGCTTTCTGAGCCTCAGCGTCCCCATCTTTAAAATGGGCATGCGGCACAGGGCTGTCCCGGGGGAGCAGAGCACGCTCAATCCACATCTGCTGTTGTTGTCATCGGAAGCTGGACTCTGCCCGGCCAGCGTCTCTCCACTGGCCAGCAGGGGGTGACTGGCAGGAGTCCTAGCATGGCCGGTCCCTCCACTTGAAGAACAGCAGCAATGTGACACCCCCTCTCTCAGCCTTGCTCTCTGCCTCTCGGGGCTGGCCTGAAATGTAGTGATCTGAGCCTCGAGACCGGGTGTCCAGGTGGCTCTTGGGGGTGTCAGCTCCTCCTACTCGCCCCATCCCGTCCTACCCCTATTCCTGCCACCACCGGAGGCACCCAGGCCCAGGAAATGGGTTTCATTATTCCCATCTTACAAAAGAGAGACAGAGGTTCAGAGAGGTCAAGGGATTTGGATCAAGTCACACAGCTGGTGAATGGTTAAGCCAGGCCCAGAATTCAGCAAAGTCCACTGCCCCGGCCTCACAGCAGCAGAGGACACTCGGCAACTGGGAGTCCAGACAGGAGCCCAGTGCGATGACTCAGCCACACTAAGTCCTCTGTTCTGTGTGTGTGTGTGTGTGTGTGTGTGTGTGTGTGTGTGTTACTGGGATTTGAACCCATTCTACCTCTAAGCTACACTTCCAGCCCTCTTTTTATTCTTTCTTTCGAAACAAGGTCTCACTAAGTTGCAGAGGGCCTCACTAAGTAGCTGAGGCTGGCCGTGGACCCGCGATCCTCCTGTCTCAGCCTCTCAAGTACTGGGATTACAAGTGTGCGCCACCACGCCTGGCTCTCCTCTGTTCTTCTAAGAGGGTAGTAGACAGCTCCTCCAGGGCTGGGGATGGGGAAGGGGGTCCCCAAGGAGATGCCAAGACAGACAGGGAGGCAGGAACTCAGAGGAGTCACGGGAGACAGGTGCAGTCAGGGAGGGCTGCATGGGGGTGGGGTCTGAGAAAGCCAGGGGAGTCTGCAAAGGGGGAGACACTTGAGGGGTTGCTGGTATAACTGGGGTGGCCCCAGCGGTGACAGACCTAGGAGAGCAGTGGTCAATGGTCTCTGATCCAGAAACACCAGGCCCGATGGAGAACTCGGGAAAGGTGGAGGTCCCTGTGGGGATGGTACAACCTGCAGGAATGGGAGGGGGGCTGGTAAAATGTCCCCACTTGAGCCAGGCCTGGTGGCGCACGCTTGTAATCCCAGCATTCAGGAGGCTGAGACCGAAGGATCCGGGTTCGCGGCCAGCCTCAGCTACCTAGTGAGGCACTCCGCAATTTAGTGAGACTCGGTTTCAAAATAAAGAATAAAAAAATAGGGCTGGGGGTGTAGCTCGAAGGTAGAATGCCCCTGAGTTCAACCCCCAGTACCGCAAAAAAAAAAAAATAAATAAATAAAGAATAAAAAATAAGATTGGGGGTGGAGCTTGGAGGTAGAATGCCCCTGGTTCAATCCCCAGTAGTGCAAAGAAGAAAGAAAGAGAGAAAGAGAGAGGGAGGAAGGGAGGGAGGGAGGGAGGAAGGAAGGAAGGAAGGGAGGGAGGGAGGGAGGGAGCGAGCCAGGCATGGTGGCGCATGCTTGTAATCCCAGTACTTAGGAGACTGAAACTGGAGGATCCAGGTTCTTGGCCAGCCTCAGCTACTTAGTAAAGCCCTCTGCAACTTAGTGAGACCCTGTTTCAAAATAAAGAATAAAAAATTAGGGCTGGGGGTATAGCTCAGAGGTAGAATGCCTCTGGGTTCCATCCCCAGTTCTGCAAAAAATAAATAAATAAATAAATAAATAAATAAATAAATAAATAAATAAATAAATAAAAAATAGAGGTGGAGGTGTAGCTCGGAGGTAGAAGGCCCCTGGGTTCAATCCTTAGTGCCAAAAAAAAAAACAAAAAAACAAAAAAAACCTCCCCGGTGGAGCCTCCAGGGACAGTCCTGGATTTGCAGCGCAGCCTTGGGCCACTTGCTTCCCTCTGGCCTCTTTCTGGAGAGGGGCTGGGAGTAGCCCCTCTCTAGCCCTGGTAAGGCCACTCTGGCCACTCAAAGGCCGGCCCCTGCGCGTGCTGCCCCCGGCCTGAATGTTGCCCTTCTGCCTTGTCTTCATCTGGTCGACCTCCCTTACCCTCAATCCTGGGTGTGAACAGCCAGCCTCAGTTTCCCCAGGTGTAAAGTGGCAAACATCCAGGCTCCTTGGAGCCCTGATCTGCTGTGAGCTGTTCCCCTAGACCCTGTGCCCAGCCCGCCTACGCCCACATGGCCACCTTGGTCTCTGCTGTGTGTGGACAGTCCTTGGAGGACACTGGGCCAGCAGAGGTCCCTGTCTTGTCGTTTGCAAGTGTTGGAAGAGCAAGCAGAGAGGCAGGAGCGGAGCCAGAGCGGGGAGAGGGTGCTCTGCATGGGACCCCAGCATGGACACCTTCCAGGGGCCGGATCTGTCCCTAGGTGGCCGGCTCACTGGCGCCTCCTCCTGGTTTCTATTACTCAGTCAGAGGGCTGAGGAAGGGCCTGGGGAACTGGGCCTTCCTTCTAGGCCCTGCATCTGTAGGCAGGAGGGGGGCTCCCTGGCTTTTAAGCCTCCTACAGACCCCTTTGGAAATTCAGATTCTGACTGGGGGTGGGGGAGGTTGGTTCAACAAAGGTTTCCCAGACCCTGGGGACTCTGGGCCCCAGCCCTGCAGGGGACACACCTCCAAAGCCCTCCCCCAGGGGTGTTGCCTAGAAACCCAACAAGCATCCACCAGGGCGTGCTGGGGGCCCCTGGCCTCTTATTGGGGAACAGTCCAAGGGCCAGGGACAAAGGCAGGAGCCTGGACCAGGCCCCTCTTGCTCCCCTCCCCCTCTGTTCCCTGAATTGGAAACTCAAGTGAATGTGGGACCCGCCAATGGGGGAGGAGGCTAGGACCCAAAGGCATCTGCCATGAGGATCCCGGGGAGGCCCTCTTTCTCCAGCTGCCTGCATTTCCACATTCCAGATCCTTCCTCTGGACTCTCGCCCTGCTGTTACTAGCCCTCACAGTGACCCTGTCCAGGGTAGGGAGGGCAGGGGGACCACTACTCTCAATTTCCAGATGAGGAAGCAGAAGCTAAGAGAGACCACGGCTGCCCCAAGGACGCACAAGCAAGGTCTCCGGCCCACTCAATGCCTCCCTCCCCAGCGTGGAGGTCTTTCCAGGCCTAAGACCCCCAGCTCGCATCAGAGGCCAAGACCATGGGTGGGGGACAGTCCCAGACCCTGGCGGCCCAGATGGAGAGGCCTCAGGCATGCTCACCGGCCTCGTCCTCCGCAAAGGAGATGATGTGTGGGTAGTAGTTGTTGATGAGGCCTGGGAATGCACAGGTCTGGCCGCGGCCCATGCAGATCTCACTGTATTGCCACTGGTTTGTCCCTGGCTTCTCTCGGAGGGACATTAGACGCCTACAAAAGAAAATGAACTGTGAGGTCGTGTCTGGTATGGTACACAGGGGAATCCATCCATCCATCCATCCATTCATCCATCTACCCACCCACTCACCCACCCATTCATCCATCCATTCATCCATCCATCCATCCGTCCGTCCATCTATCCATCCATCCATCCATCCATCCATCCATCCATCTATCCATCCATTCATCTATCCATCCATCCATCCATCCGTCCGTCCATCCGTCCGTCCATCCATCCACCCATCCACCCACCCACTCACCCACCCATTCATCTATCCATTCATCCATCCATCCACTTATCCATCCATCCATTCATCCACCCACCCACTCACCCACCTATTCATCCACCCATTCACCCATTCATCCATCTATCCATCCATCCATCCACTCATCTACCCACCCACCCATTCATCTATCCATTCATCCATCCATTCATCTATCCATCCATCCATTCATCCATCCATCTATCTATCCACCCACCCATTCATCCATCCATCCACTCATCTACTCATCCAAGCAACTAGGACCACCTGTAATTTTCAGGGCCCAGTACAAAATGAGCACTCATTGCCCAAAACATATTAAGAACTTCAGAATGCTGGGAGAGCGTTCAACCGAGTGTGGGCCCTTCTGCACATGGGCCATGCCACTGCACAGGTTAGGTGTCCATGAAGCTGGCTGGTGTGAGCTTCACTGAGCACCTAACAGAGAGATACTGGGATACATAAAGTCGCTGGGCTCCTCCCCTCAGCTCAGCAGAGCCCCTGGTTAGTGGGAGGCACAGCATTTCTGGGGCCAACTTCTAAGTCAGCCCACCGAGGCTGGCGCCCAAGAGCGCATGCATTGTTAGCAGAGCCTGCACTTCAGAGCAGAGCTGGGGCTGGGCCACCCTGGGAACATGCTCATCTTGGTCCAACTCCCTCTGCCTCTCAGGCACCTCAGGATACTCCTAGGCCTTGCTCAGACATCACCCCCTCTGTAAAGTCCTGACTGCGTCTGCACTGGGCTCCCTGGCACAGGCTCTCTGAGGTGGCACTGCCATGGGCCAGTGTGGCTGTCTCCCTGACTTGGTGCAAGGTGCCCTTCACCTCAGCTGCCATGATCCCAGCACAACACCTGATCCAGCAGCGGAGCTTGGGAAATGTTGGCAAAACTAGTTGAATTTCTGTGGTCTGGAGACTTGGGAACTCCTGGGGAAGGAGAATTGGGGGTAAGAACAAAAGCTTCATCTAGACCCATTTTCTAGATGGAAAAGCTGAGTCTCCAAGAGCTGGGAGAAGGGTCCAGCGTCTGGGCGCCCAGGCCTGGGTTATCTCTCAGCTCCAGGCTACAAAACACAAGGTCAGCAGCCTCCCAGAGGCAAGTAGTCCCCTGCCAGACTCGGGCTCCATAAGTCCCCAAAGAGGAGCCCACTCAGCCGTCCTCCCAAGGTAGGAATGAAGAGCCACCCCGTATCTATAAGGGTCTTCTAGCTGCTAAGTGTTGCATATGTCTTTTTTTTTTTTTTTCAACACTGGGGATTGAACCCAGGGGCATTCTACCTACAGACTACACCCCCAGCCCTATTTTTTTTTTTTTTTTTTTTGCGGTACTGGGGATTGAACTCAGGGGCATTCTACATCCGAGCTACACCCCCAGCCCTTTTTTTATTCTTTATTTTGAAACCGAGTCTCACTAAGTTGCGGAGTGCCTCACGAGGTAGCTGAGGCTGGCCGCGAACCTGGATCCTCCGGTCTCAGCCTCCTGAATGCTGGGATTACAAGCGTGCACCACCACGCCCGGCTTGCATATGTCTTAACTGATTCTATCCTCAAGATAACATAGTGGGTGGGTACTGTTACCAATTCCATTTTTCAGGTGAAAAAAACAAAGCACAGAGAGGTAAAGCAACTAGCTCAAGGTCACCCGTGGGAGGATCGGGACCCCCGCCATCTCAGTTGTACTTCTATTTATTTATTTATGTATTTATTTATTTTTATGCAGTGCTGAGGAGCAAACCAAGGGCCTTACACGTGTAGGCAAACACTCTACCACTGAGCTATACTCCCAGCTCCCCAGCTGCACCTAACGCAGCTGAGCGCCAAGGTATATGTCTTCCCTGGTCCTCAGTTTTCTCCTCTGAAGATGACAAGGTGGTCATGAGGCTCTAGAAGCCACGCTAAGGACAGAGCTGGCCTCACAGGGGCTCAGGAGGTGTCTCCCTTCCCCCTTCTAGACCCATCTCGGGTATAACATCCTCCCACACACACCGGCCAGGTGTCGGTGGTGGGGAGTGGCACTGTCCTAGAGCACCAGATTAGGACAGGCAGGCTCCCTGGACCACAGTGGCCAGGCGTGGGCAGCAGCCCCAGCTCCGCCTCCCCAGCTGGGCCAGCTTGGGTGGGCCACTGCCCTCTCTGGCCTCAGTTTCCCAGCCTGTGCAAAGGGGACTTCGACCAATGCTCCCTGCAGCCCTGGCTGGGGTAGGATGGGCAGGGTTCTGGGCCCCTCCGAGCTGGTGCAGTGACAGGTTCTGGCTTCCCAGGAACAAGGTGTCCCTGGATGTAGAGATATCATCCTGTTCTGCCCCTGTCCGTCAGGAAGGCTGGCAGCTCAGAAGCCTCCGGAGGGAAGAGAGGACACGGCACCTGCACTTTCGGGAACAGTCCTGAGAGCCTCAACGGTGCCTTCCTCTGGAGCTGCCTGGGGCAGCCAGCAAGGCTCAAGAGGATGCCATGGGGCAGGCTCCGCTGTTTCCCAAGATGTTACTCCCAACTTCCCTGCCGGAGGAAGAGACCTGTCTGGCCCACACCTGGGGGCCCTGTCAGAGCAGGTGTGCACCTATGTGTACACACACACACACACACACACACTCCTTTTAATCAAAGTCCCAGGGAGACAGGCAGAAGCACCTAGGGTGCTCCTGGGCCACCTACCCGCTCATGAAATCGCCGAAGATGTAGAGGCCGTTCAGGTTGGGGTACTCACAGCCCCGGTACACATAGCCCCCTGTGACCGACTTGCCCATCTTGTGTGGGTAGGCGAAGATCGGCAGCACATCGTCTGTAGGAATGACAATAAACTGGGGTGAGCCAGGGCAGCCCTCTGACTTTTCAAGTCAGTTCCCAAGGCCGGTGGGAAACAGGCCCCCTCCCTACAAGGAAGCTTCATGGGCAGGTGGAGGGAGGAGGGTGCTCACAGTGTGTACGCCCATGGGGTGTATTTGCAGGGGTGCAGGGAAAGGAGAGAGCCGAGAGAGGTTGGGAGGCCCCCAAGGACCCGGAGGTTCCAGGTGAGGACGGTGGGTCACAGGAAGGTGTGGGTGCACAGCCCATGGTGGTGAGGAGGAAGGGTCAGAGATGGAGAGGTCCCTGGGAGGGATGGGGCACGGGTGGTCCCCGCAGGAGGCCCCGTCGCACGGCCAGAGAAGGCTTGGGGCCCATGCCAATGCGCGATCCGCGCTCACCAAGGGAGGCATTGGCGCACAACTTGCGGTCGTAGCACTCGAAGCCCTCGCGGGCGCGCCAGCCATAGTTGCGGCCGCGCTCCACCAGGTCCACCTCCTCGAACTTGTTCTGGCCCACGTCCCCGCAGAAGAGGCGGCCGCGGCCCGCCCCCGAAGCCGGATCGCCACGGTCAAAGGAGCAGCGCCACATGTTTCGCACGCCCAGGGCGTAGACCTCGGGCCTCGCGGAGGGGTCGTCTACGAAAGGATTGTCGGGTGGGATGCGGTAGGGCGGGTCACGCTCGTTGCGGTCCACGTCAATGCGCAGCACCTTGCCCAGCAGCGCGGACCTGAGGGCAGATAGACAGGCGAACTCAGGGTCGCTCAGCGCCAGGGAGTTCAGGTGGATACCACCCAGCAGGTGCAGGGTGAACCTCGGTTGGGGACAGAGACCCCAGGTGCCCGCCCTCGTCAGCGGGTGACCGCATTCCTTCCTTCCATGTGCATCTGTTCCTTACTGGGTGTCAAGCCTTTTCTAAGTATCTGGCCTGTCATCTACTACCGAATTATCCTAGCAACAAATCTTCTGTGTGTGTGTGCTACTGGGGATTGAACCCAGGGGCATTCTACCTCTGAGCTACACCCCCAGTCCTATTTTTTATTCTTTATTTTGAAACAGGATCTAAGTTACGGAGAGCCTCACCAAGTAGCTGAGGCTGGCCTCGAACCCGGATCCTCCTGTCTCAGCCTCCCAAGTACAGGGATTACAAGCGCGTGTGCCACCACACCTGGCTAGCAACAAGCCTTTTAAGTGAGCATTGTTATTGATCTCATTTCTCAGATGGGCGGCTGAGCTCACTGCCCAGCTCCACCCTGCTGGCCAATGCTAGGGCCAGATCCAGCCCGGGCAACTGGCCCCCAAAACCCAGCTTCTTAACAGACCCTGATGGAACTTCCCATGTCCTCAAAAGTAATGATAGGGGGTTCCACCCTGCCCTGTTTACAGGGCTATCCTCAGCAACTTAACCCCTGTTCCAAAATAAAAAATAAGCCAGGTGTGGTGGCACATGCCTGTAATCCCTGTACTTGGGAGGCTGAGACAGGAGGATCACAGGTTCAAGGACAGCTTCAGCAAGTAGTGTGACTCACATCAACTTAGTGAGACCCTGTTTCCAAATAAGAAATAAAATTGGACTGGGGGTGTAGCTGGAAGGCAGAATGCCTCTGGGTTCAATCCCCAGTACCACAAAAACAAAACAGAATAAAAAATAAAATAGAACTGGGGGTGTAGCTCAGAGGTAGAATGCCCCCGGGTTTAATCCGAAGTACCACAAAAAAAAAAAAAAAAAAAAAAGTGACTCATTGACAGTTTACAGCTCAATGATGGGCACATAGTAGGGGGCATGGTTTGTTGTCAATGAATCAAGAAATGACTAAAGCCAAATGTAGCCAGGCCTGATGGCACACCCCTCTAGTCCCGATACTTGGGAAGCTGAGACAGGAAGATCACAGGTTCAAGGATAGCCTCAGAGACTTAGCAAGACCCTGTTTCAAAATAAAAATTAAAAAAATTAAATAGGGCTGGGGGTGTAGCTCAGAAGTAGAATGCCCCTGGGTCCAATCTATACACACACACACACACAGCCAAATGCATCAAGGCGTGCAGGGGTGGGCTGGGAGAGGGAAGAGAACATGGGGTGTAGCTCTGTCCTCCATGCAGCTCTGGGGGTGGCTTTTGCTTTCATCTGCCACATGACAAAAGAACCACATAACGGGAAAAGTCTATACGGTGCCTGAAGACGGAGGGAAACAGAACGCCTCCCACCCCAGTTGCCTTGCAATGACGCCACTGTGTACCTGCCATTCCTACACAGCGTGAGACCCAAGTGCTCCCCCATCGGTAGAGACACATGCCCTTGTCAATGGGGAAGAAAGGCTCCTCCCCCGGGGAGCTGCCTCGAGGGTCATCCCATTGCTGGTCCTCCATCTCCCCAGGGGCTCCTCCTGCACGCTCCTGGCTGCTCCTCACACCCGAGCCACACTCCCCCCCGCCAGACCCCGGCACGGAAGTGGGCAAGAAACTCATGGCAGCAAAATAATGTTTTTAAGTTCTGTCTAATTATCCACAAACCCTTAATGTCTATTTTCTCCACTTCATCTCTAAACACATCACAAACACGAGAAGGCTGGGGTGCTTCTCACACTGCCACACGTGGAAACAAGTCACAAATTGTGAGCGCGTTAATTACTGTAATCAACATCGTCCTTGCTATTTTTACTTTCTGGGCTGAGGGAGGTTTTGTCATTTTGGCTAAGGGAACAGAGGAGGCTGGCTGGAGACTCCTCAATATCCTGTTTACACTCACAAGACTGTGTGTGTGTGTGTGTGTGTGTGTGTGTGTGTGTGTGTGTGTGTGTTTCTGAATCTTTGCAAGTGACTCAAAGCCAGAAAACCTCCAGCTGTTCTGACTCCCCATTTGGTCTGGGGAACACCCCTTGCCTTCTCCAGCACGATCTCAGCAGGACCCAGCTGACCTTAGAGAAAATCTCATCTTCCCAGAGGTTCACAGATGCCACTTATCAGACACGTGACAACTGGCTCTGTGCCTGCCCCTTGGCAACCCCGACTGCCTTCACGCCTCCTGATGGGTCTCCTCGGGCAGATCGTTAGTGTTCCCCTTGAGTCGACGGGAGTAAGTGACTTGCTAGGGTGCTCAGCTAGCTGCAGACTGGGCTGGGACCCAAACCCCTTCTTACTACCCTGCACTGCTTGGCTGAGGAAGTAACTCCCCATTCCAGAAGAACGTAAGAAGCCCAGGAGCATGTAAACCAGCGAACCAGCATCCAAAAGCGGAACATACTTGTTTTGGGCATTTCCAAATTTTCCAAAGGGGTCTCCGGCCATCCCACCATCTCCGGTAAAGATGTAGAGGTACCCATCGTCCCCAAAGAGCAGCTGGCCCCCGTTATGGTTGGAGGCTGGTTCTTCAATCTCCAGGATTATCCTAAAGGAAGAGAAGCACCCCGATAAAAACTCAGCCTTCTATCCATGACCCCAACACATACGAGATCACGATAAAACCTCTTTCTCGGATGTCATGTCATAATGGAAAACATTTTTCATATCCTTTATATCAAGTGACCTGGTAGGTAAGGCTAGGCAGGTCTAATTCAGTTCATTGCTGGAGAAGGCCCTAAGGGTCCAGAAAGATTGTGTGACCTCCCCAAGGTCACACAGCCCATAGATAGCAGAGCTGGGACTAGAACACTGGTCTTCTAGTTCTGGTCTAGCGTTTTGTCTACTGTCTGCTGCTCGCACTTGCCCTGGTAGGATTGTGTGCAAAGGCCACCTGGTCACTGGGAACACTGGTTTTCTTTTCTTTTCTTTTTGCGGTACTGGGGACTGAACTCAGGGGCATTCTACCTCCGAGCTATACTCCCAGCCCTATTTTTTTATTCTTTTATTTTGAAACCAGGTCTCACTAAGTTGCAGAGTGCCTCACTAGGTAGCTGAGGCTGGCCGTGAACCCGGATCCTCCTGTCTCAGCCTCCCAAATGCTGGGATTACAAGCGTGAGCCACCACGCCCGGCTTATTTTTATTTTTTATTTTCATTTTTTGAGGTACTGTGGATTGAACCCAGGGGCATTCTACCTCCGAGCTATACCCCCAGCCCTATTTTTTATTCTTTATTTTGAAACAGGGTCTCACTAAGTTGCAGAGGACCTCACAAGGTAGCTGAGGCTGGCCTCGAACCCGGATCCTCCAGTCTCAGCCTCCCAAATGCTGGGATTACAAGTGTGCGCCACCACGCCCGGCTCCAACTGGTTTTCTTTATCCTCCCGGCTGCTCTTGCCGGGGGGCCCAGCAGGATTCCAGCCCTCAGAAGGCGGCTGCAGCTCTGGGCCTCCCACAAGCCCACCTCTCACCTCCTTCCAGCCTAGGGATGGAGGCAGCGTGCTGTGCTTAGCTACCTGCCTTCCCCCGCGTGCTCCGTCACCATTCCTAACACCCGAGGTACTAATTCCCAGCATCAAATTCCGCCTGTTGGAGTCTCTGATACAGGGGCTATTTCCCTGTTGTACTCCAACTAACAGGTGTGCCCTGGGGCCAACCCAGGTGAGCCTCATTTTTTAAAACAATTAGGGAATAAATAATGCACGGAGAGCAGGTTGTGCGGTGCTGAGACCCGGGAGGCAGGAATGGGTAGTGTGAGGACAGGAAGAAGAGGCAGCTGCCTAGGGCAGAGGATGGGGGCGGGGAGGGGGGAGGCTGAGGGTCCAGGACTGTGCCTTTTGGCCAGAGCCAGGCAGGCCCGGGGGCAGGTGAGCTCCAGAGACAGACAGTGTTCTAGCTTCCTAGCTGTGTGACCTATCAGGTCACCTCGCCCCTCCGTGCCTCCCCTCCCTCACGCGTAAAATGGGGAAAGTAAAGCTCAGCTCACTGGGTTTAATGAGACTCCAGTGAGCCATCTCAAGTACCTGAGGCAGAAGACTTGGGGGAGAGATGGCGGCCTTAGAGGCCAGATGGAGCGTTAGGACAGTTTCTTGTGAGGCTCCAAAGCATGTTACGCAGTGACCCACCAGGTGGGTTAAATATGCACAATACTAGCTGGGTGGGGTGGCGTAGGTCTGTGATCCCAGCTACTTAGGAGGCTGAGGCAGGAGGATCACAAATTCGAGGCTAGCACACAATTTAGTGAGACCTTGTCTCAAAATTAAAAATAAAAAGAGCGCACACTTGTAATCCCAGTACTTGGGAGGCTGAGGCTAGAGGTTCCTGGTTCGAGGGCAGCCTCTGCTGCTTATTGAGGCCCTCCACAACTTAGTGAGACCCTGTTTCCAAATAAAGAATAAAACATAGGGCTGGGGATATAGCTCAGAGGTAGAATGTACCCTGGGTTCAATCCCCAGTACTGCAAAAAATTAAAAAATAAAAATAAAAAATAAATAAAAAGAGCTGAGCCAGGCTTCGTGGTGTATGCCTGTAATCCCAGTCCTTGGGAGGCTGAGACAGGAGGATATCAGGTTCAAGGCCAGCCTCAGCAACTTAGTGAGGCCCTCAGCAATTTAGCAAGACCCTATTTCAAAATAAAATATAAAATAGGGCTGGGGGTATAGCTTGGAGGCAAAATGCGCATGGATTCAATCCCAGTACCACAAAAATAAAGTAAAATAGAATGGAATAAAATAAATAAACTTTAAAAAAGGGCTGAGAAGCCAGGTGTGGTGGTGCTCGCTTATAATCTCAGTACTTGGGAGGCTGAGACAGGAGGATCGGAGTTCTCGGCCAGCCTCAGCTACTTAGTGAGGCTCTCTGCAGCTTAGGGAGACCCTGTTTCAAAATAAAGAATAAAAATAGGGCTGGGGGTGTAGCTCAGAGGTAGAATGCCCCTGGGTTTACTCCCCAGTACGGAAAAATAAGTAAATAAATAAATAAAAATAAAAAGGGCTGAAAGCGGGGCATGGCAGCTCACATCTGTAATCCCTATACTTGGGAGGCTGAGACAGGAGGATTGCTGGTTCTAGGCCAGTCTCAGCAATTTTGTAAAACCCTATTTCAAAATAAAAAGAGTCGGGCGGGGAGGAGGGGGGTAAGGGTGGATGTAGCTCCGAAGCAGAATGTCCCTGGGTTCAATCCCCAGTACCAAAAAAAAGAGGGGAGGGGGAACTGGGATGTAGCTCAGAGGTAGCACGTTCCTGGGTTTAGGCCCCAGTACTGCAAAAAAAAAAAAACCTAAAAATTAAAAAGTATATATTTGCACACACACATGCGTGTATGCACACGCATGCAACATTTAGTAATAGACCCAAAGTGAGGCGTGTGCACAGAGCGCGCGCGCACGCCGCCCCCGGCCTCCCGCCGCCCCGGGAAGGCACCTCTCGGAGCCGTGGTCCACGCTGTTCTCGTCGTCCTCGGCGCCCCGGAACTCGCTGATGCGGATCCACTCGCGGAGGCCGAGCCCCACGGAGTAGTAGACGTAGAGCTTGCGGTTGCGCGGGAAGCCGGGGTGGAAGGCGAGGCCCAGGAAGCCGCGCTCGTCGCCCTCCCAGGGCGAGGTGAGCACGGCGCGGCTGACGTTCAGGAAGGGCTTGTGCAGGCGCGAGCCGTCGGGCAGGTAGGCCCACACCAGCCCCACCTGCTCGGCCACGAAGAAGCGGTGGGTGCCGTCGCGGGCGTGCACCATGGCCACCGGGTTGCGCAGCCCGTTGGCCACCTCCTCCAGGCACAGCTGCAGGCAGCCCTTGGCGTCGGCCACCACGCGGCCCAGGTTCGAGTTGAGGTTCTCGTTGACCAGCAGGTGCGGGAAGCAGTAGTCCACGTCGTCCAGGGCCAGGTAGCGGCAGAACTTGGCACGGTTGCCCTCCAGCGCCCAGAGTTCGCGGTCTGGCGACAGGTGGCGGAAGAGGCCCCGGCACGTCTGCCACATGTCCAGACAGTAGTCCTGGCAGAGCCCCGGCACGGTCCGCAGGGGCGTGGACGGGTCCTCCGCGTCGTAGAGGTGGGCTGCGTAGGGCGAGCATTCCTGCAGGGACAGGGAGGTCCCCGGAGGCTTGCGGGCTGCGTGACCTGGAGCCCGTCACCCTCAAGTGACCACGGCCTCAGCCTGTTGGCCAGCAAGGTGGGGACCTTGCACCTCCAGCAGCAGCCTTGGCCGGATCCCCTCCCCCGCAAGGCTTCTGTTAGGACAAATTATCTCAACTATTCCTACAGCTCCCAGTAGCCCCCGCGGCTCAGGAGGCCCCACTGGGCTGGGCGCACTTTAGGTAGACTTTCTCTTCTCATAGTATGCATCCACCCCTATGGCTGCATGATTTACTCCCGGCTTTATCTGCATTGCTACTAAAAGCGCCTCCTCAGATCTTTCCTGAGCACCCTATTCATTCACCCATTACCTCCAGGCTTTAAAAAAGACAAAACCATGGTAGCCAGGGTGGCTCATGCTCCTAATCCTGGTACTTAGGAGGTTAAGCAGGAGGATTGAAAGTTTGAGGCCAGCCTCAGCAACTTAGTGAGACCCTGCTTCAAAATAAAAAGGGCTGGAGGTGTAGTTTAGAGATAGAACACCCCTGGGTTCAAACCTCAGTAACCCCCTCCTCAAAAAAAGACAAAGCCAGGTGGGCTGGGGGTGTTATTCAGAGGTAGAGGGCTTGCCTGGCATGAGCGGCCCCGGGTTCCATCCAGCAATGGGGGGGGGGGGAGATAACCGACATTAGAATAAAAATTAAGTTGTTCCTTTGCCTGTCTTCTTCAGAATACACATTCTGAAGAAGGAAGTTTTTGTCTGGGATATATCAGCTCACTGATACATTCCAGTGCTTAACATAAGTCCAGCACATAGTAGGTCCATGGCCACTACTGAGGGAGGAGGTCAAATAAGTTACTCCTGACAAGCCTCTTTCTTCCTTCCTTCAGTCTTTCCTTCCTTTCTTGCTTTCTCTTTCCTTTTGTGTGTGTGATATTGGGGATTGAACCTAGTGGGATTCTACATCTGAGCTACACCCCCAGCCCTATTTTATTTTTTATTTGGAAACAGAGTCTCACTAAGTTGCTGAGGCTGGCCATGAACCTGCGATCCTCCCGTCTCAACCTCCCAAGTACTGGGATTACAAGTGTGCGCCACCACGCCCGGCTCCAGCCAGCCCTTTCTTCCCCTCGGTTCACAGGTGACAAAGTGCTCCTGCCTCTGTTATTCACTTAATCTTCACGAGACCTCCCGGAGGGGGGAGAGTGCTACTGCTGGGGAAACCGAGGCTTGAGGCCCCTAGTGTCCACGACACTGCCCTCGGGCTGGTAATGTGTGGGGGAGCCCTGAGTCTGATCTCGGGTGACCCTGCTCCTTCTGGCACCGCGGTGGCTGGCAGGTGCACCCATGCCCACACCTCCCCACGACCCTGCACCCATCTGCCCTCCTGCCCACCGGCGCCTCCGACTCAGCCCCTCCCAGGCAGGGCCCCAGGGCTGCCCCGCCCCCTGGCAGCAGTTGCCAGAGCGGTGTTCTATGGGATAAGGAGCCCGACCCCTTGGGCACCTCCTCAGACCTCTGACATCACAGGTCCTCTTGCATGACACAGATCCCAGCTCCTCGCCACCCCTGAGAGATGCTGGGGACTCACGGAGCCCAGAAGGCACTAGCTTCAGTGTGTGTGTGTGGGGGGGGGGGGGTTTACAGCATATGGACAAACCTCTGGCCTTTGTTGGCAGGAGGAGGGAGCTGATGGGCAGGTGCTCGGCCTCCCTTCCCACTGCGGACAGTCGTGGCACTCAGCATGCACCTTCTCAGAAGCTGCCCCCCCACTCCTGCACGCCCCCATCCCCAAAGCATCAATTGCATTTGGCAGTGACCAGTTCATAACTGCACCCATGCCGGGCTCTGCTCCCGCCACCTATCCCTGCCCCCTGCTTCCTGGGTTCATTTACCATCCTAAGAAAGAAACCCAGGAGCTGTGCCTTCATCTGCTTTCAGGAAACCTGGGCAGAGGCAGCAAACCTGGGTAAGCCTCCCCCTGCTTCAGATGTCCGATGCCCACTGGTTTGAACCCAAGATCGCCCTGGAGGTGGTCCCTGACCCGGCTCTGCCCACAGTTCCAGCCTCCTGTCTGTCTCTCATTTCCTGATACACCCTGCTACATCACACCTCTGAGCCTTTGCACACTCTCAAAGTTTTTGTTTTTGGTACTGGGGATCAAACCTGGAGCATTCTACCTCTGACTTACACTCCCAGCTCTTTTTATTTTTTCATTTTGAAACAGGGTCTCACTAGGTTGCTAAGAGTCTCCTGACATTGGTGAAGCTGTCCTTGAACCTGCGATCCTCCTGTCTCAGCCTCCCAAGTACTGGGGTCACAGGCATGGGCCACCACACCCTCCCCCGACAGACAGACTCTCTCTCTCTCTCTCTCTCTCTCTCTCTCTCTCTCTCTCTCTCTCTCTCTCTCTCTGTCTTCTCTGGCAGGCAGAATTCTCTTCATCCTTAAAGAATGAAATAGTCATCACAAAAACCACAGCTCCTGTAGGCAGGCAGACCTTAAGCCAGGCTCTGTACCGGGTACTCTGCGTGAATCTGCACCTGCAACCAGAATCCACGGAGGCAGGCATGTTCTTATTCCCAATAGACAGATGAGGATGCTGAGAGACTCAGAAGGAAGCCACGCGCCCAAGGTCTCATCCCACAGTGCACGGATGGATGGGGTTTGAGCTAGGTGTCCTCTGGCTGGCTCCTAACTACCCCTCCCTGAGCCCCCCACGGCCCCTTCCCCACCCCTGCCTGCAGCAGATCCCACCACAATCCAGGCCCCCCGACCTGCCCTCATGTCGTAATTATTATTTCCGAGCCTGACACCTCATCCTCACGAGCTCAGCCGTCCAAGCCCTGGGCTGACTCAGCTCTGGCCGCAGAAGCCTGGAGGAGCCTCCTGCTGCGAGGGAGGCGGGGGACAGCTATGCAGGGCCTCCCCGCACAGCGAGGGCCAGGCTGGGCTCCAACAGGAGGCCTCTGGGGGCCCCGGGGGTCTGGCCTGCCTCCCCGCTGTGTTCTCAAGCTCCGAGCCAGGGGCCACTTGTTCCTGTTGCCCTATGGTGGCTTCCTTCACCCCACGGCCCGTTCCAGCTCCTCTACTGCTGTGGGGCTGAGTCCGCCCTCGTGGGTACTTGGAGTCGCTGGTTGGCTGCTGGCCCAGGCCCAGGCAAGGGCACCGCATCTTATGTGCTCATTCTGTGGGTCGGCGGGCCAGATGGCCAGGCCTCGGCACTCTATGCGATGTTGTCTCCCCATGATGCCCTGGAGCCTCCCAGGGGCCAGCCGGCACCTGTGGGTGGCCAGATCAGGGCCTTGGTGACTCCCATTTTACAGATGAGGAGCTGAGGCTAATGGGCCACGTGTGAGCTGGGTGTGGTGGCATATGCCTGTAATCCCATTACTTGGGAGGCTGAAACAGGAGGATCACAGGTTCGAGGCCAGCTTCAGCTACTTACTGAGACCCTCAGCAACTCAGTGAGACCCTGTTTCAAAAAAATAAAAGGAGCTGGTGTGGTGGTACACGCTTGTAATCCCAGTACTTGGGAGGCTGAGACAGGAGGATCCGGGTTCGCGGCCAGCCTCAGCTACTTAGTGAGGCACTCCGCAACTTAGTGAGACCCTGTTTCAAAATAAAGACTGAAAAATAGGGCTGGGGATGTAGCCCGGAGGTAGAATCCACTGGGTTCCATCCCCAGTACTACTACTACTACTACTACTAATAATAATAATAATAAAATAAAAGGGAGCCAGGTGTGGTGGCACACACTTGCAATCCCAGTACTTGGGAGGCTGAGACCAGAGGATCCCAGGATCGAGGACAGCCCAGCAAGGTTCTCTGTAACTTAGTGAGACCCTGTTTCAAAATAAAGAATAAAAAATAGGACTGGGGATGTAACTCAGAGGTAGAATGCCCCTGGGTTCAATCTCCAGTACCACAAAAAAATAAAAATAAATAAATAAATGGGAGCCAGGCATGCTGGCACACGCTTGTAATCCCATTACTTGGGAGGCTGAGACAGGAGGATGACAGGTTTGAGGCCAGCCTTGGCAACTTACTGAGGCCCCCAGCAACTCAGTGAGACCCAGTTTCAAAAAAATAAAAGAGGCCGGGCATGATGGTGCATGCTTGTAATCCCAGTACTTGGGAGACTGAGATAGGAGGATCACAGGTTTGCAGCCAGCCTCAGCCACTTAGTGAAGCCCTCCACAATTTAGTGAGACCCTGTTTCAAAATAAAGAATAAAAAATAGGGCTGGGGGTGTAGCTCAGAGGCAGAATACCCCTGGGTTCAATCCCTGGTATCACAAAAATAAATAAATAAAAAGAGTTGAAGGTGCAGCTTTGAGGTAGAATGCCCCTGGATTGAATCCCCAGTACCAAAAAATAAAAAGAGGCCATATGCCAAGAAGTAGCCAAACCAGGGCTCACAGCCAGTCCTCCAGATGAGCCAGCAACCTGGCACTCACCAAGAGTCTAGTGGGTACGGACTGTGTGCCAGGCACCATCCTGGGCTCCTGAGCCACAGCAGATGGCAGAAGAGACTTCTGGGAGCCATCCTGAGAGCCCAGCTCACCCAAGCCCAGCCCAGAGGGAGAGGGAGCAAAGGCCCCCGGGGCCCAGCTGGAAACCTCAGGATCCACGCGTCTGACTACCCGGTCCCTCCGGCTCTTCTGTGGCCAGTGTTCTCTTGCTTGTGCACAGTTCAGGCACGGGACTCAGACCCCAGTAGTCCAGATTCAGAAATGACAAGAGTGCGCCTAGGGGAAGGGTGCTGGGTCCTTAGTCCTCCTAGTGTCTAGTGGAAGAGGAAGCAGAAAGACCCGTGGAAAACCCGGCCTGCATCCCAGGCTCAGCTGCCTTGCCTGCCACGGACCGTCCCAAGGTGTCACCGTGAAGTCAACAACACGCGTGACTCACGGTGCCGGGTCCTGAGGCCTTCTTGCACCCGCCTCCCACTCTTCAGGAAGACCGAGCTTCTGTACACAATGTTCTCTTCCTGGGCTCTTCCCTCCTCGCTCATCTCTACATCTGGCAAACTCCTACCCATGATGCAAGGCCGGACTCCAAAGTCCTCTCACGGGCCTGTGGACACTCCCACGGCCGCTCCGTCCACAGCTCGCTCACAACATCCTGAGTTGTCATTCTTTTTTTTTTTGCAGTACTGGGGATTGAACCTTCTACCTCGTAGCTATACCCCCAGTCCTATTTTTTTATTCTTTATTTTGAAACAGGGTCTCACTAAGTTGCGGAGGGCCTCACTAAGTAGCTGAGGCTGGCCACTAACCTGCAATCCTCCTATCTCAGCCTCCCAAGTACTGGGTTTACAAGTGTGTGCCATCCATGCCCAGCCTTTGTGTTGTAATTCTGCAGCCTGCAGGAGCAGCTTTCCACTCCTGACCTCCTGTCTCCATCACCAGAGGTGACCTGGCTGGTCTGCTAGGCTGACACTTAATGGTCTCTTTGCATGTCTGTCCATCTCACAGACTGTGGGACCCTCCAAGGCAGGCGTCTGAAGACCCAGCACACAGTGGGGCTTCAGGCAGAGAGGCAGTGCTGGGAAGTGGCTAGGAGAAGGGCTTTGGAGCCAGAACACATGTTCTCTGTGTGACCTGAGGCAGGCTCCTTAACCTCTCTGTGTCTATGTCCTCAGCTATAAAAGGGGAAAGGAATTCCAAGCTCATAGGGCTTTTGGGAGGAATAAATTGAGATGATACATGTGTTTCTTTGGTAAATGTTCAAACCATATGCGCTGTCAAGAAGTAACTAAAAGCCGGGCATGGTGGCACATGCTTGTAATCCCAGTACTTGGGAGGCTGAGACAGAAGGATCGCAGGCTCTTGGGCAGCCTCAGCTACTTAGTGAGGCCCTCCGCAACTTAGTGAGATCCTGTTTCAAAGTAAAGAATATAAAATAGGGCTAGGAGTGTAGCTCAGATGTAGAATGCCCGAGTTCAATCCCCAGTACCACAAGAAAGAAGGAGGGAAGGAAGGAAAGAGGGAGGGAGGGAGGAAGGAAGGAAGGAAGGAAGAAAGGAAGGAAAGAAGGAAGGAAAGAAACTCAAGCAGAGCACAATGGTGCATGCCTATAATCCCAGTAGTTGGGAAGCTGAGACAGGAAGATCTCAGGTTCAAGGCCAATCTCAACAACTTAGTGAGACCCTGTTTCAATGTAAAAACTTAAAAGGGCTGGGGGTGTAGCTCTGAAGTAGAACGCCCCAGGGTTCAATCCCCAGTACTAAAAGAGGAGAGAAGAAGAAGGAGGAGGAGGAGGAAGAGGAGAAGCAACTCCACATCCCCCTGTCCAGGACACCTTCCCTGCGTACACGACTTTTTTGCTTCACCCTGTGGTGTCTGGTAACCTCAGGAAGTCTTGCACAGCCCCGTAAGTAGCATGTCTGTCTGCTAAACTGAATAAGGGGACTTTGGGGCTGGGCCTGGACCTTGCACCAGCTCGGGCCACCCCTCGCAGGCTCTGGAGATGGGTCTGCTGAAAGCGTGGGTCTACAGAGAACCTCTGCAGGTACTTCTCAGGCCCTGGATACAAGGAAGGAAGCTATGTGGGGGCTCACTCCAGCCACGCTGGGGGGGCTGGCCTTTCTCCCCGAGGACACTGGCATCTAGTGGATGGGGGCTTTCCCCAGGGACGGCTCTCCCAGCTTTGCCAAGGCAGATGTCCGGCCTGAATGCCATCACGACTGAAATCCGCAGATAAAGAGCCTGGGCCACCTCCCTGGTTGGAGTTGGGAGGCGCTGGACCCAGACGTGGCTTTGGCTGGCAGAAAGCACGGGGCTCCCCGACAGGGAAGCCGTGCCCCAGCCTGGCCTCCCTCTGGAAACTCACTCCAGACATGAGGTCACTCCCAGAGACGCCAGGGCTGGAGGTGCTAGCGGACACTCCACTGAGGCTTGCTCAAGACCAGGCTGTCCTGGGAAGGTTCCCAAGGAAAAGGAGGCGCCTCCTGCCAGCAGACCACACCAAGACTGACTTCCCTTCCTCTACTCAACCTGCCCGACTCAGCACCCAGCGGCATAGTAAGTGCTCAATAAACAAACGTGGGCTGGGTGTGTGAGCCCTGAAATGTGGCCTGGGGGTGGGGAGACGGAAGGGCCTGGTCCCAAGGAGCCCGAGGGCTGGGAAGGGATGAGGGTGCTTGGCCAGGCCACCCGGCTCCTTTGAGATGCACAGCATGGGGAGTGGGGGGCAGGGGGTGTTCAGCAGAGCCCACCAAAAGGCGAGCAGCTCACTCTTGGGAGCACTGTGTTTTGTTTTTTTTGTGTGTGTGTGTTTTTTTTTTTTTTTTTTTTTTTTTTTGCGGTACTGGGGATTGAACTCAGGGGCATTCTACCTCCGAGCTATACCCCTAGCCCTATGTTTTATTCTTTATTTTGAAACCGAGTCTCACTAAGTTGCGGAGTGCCTCACTAGGTAGCTGAGGCTGGCCGCGAACCCGGATCCTCCAGTCTCAGCCTCCCAAATGCTGGGATTACAAACGTGCGCCACCACGCCCGGCTAGCACTGTGGATTTTTCCAGAGCCCTTCTTGGCCTCTTCTCTCACCCACATCAGCAATGAGTGTGACCCCCGGGGACTGAGGGACCCAAGACAAGTGCCTGCCTTTCTCTGGGTCTTCCTGACTTGGCCTCTGGGCCTGCCTCAGCCTTTCCCCGGGGCTGAGCAGCGATGGGGGCCAGGGAAGCACTAGAGCTATCCAGCTGCACACACTGAAGCCAGTGTGTGTCATTTGGTCTGCACGGCAGTCTTGGGGGGCAGTGAAGAAAGCTGTCCCTGTTTTAAAGATAAGGCAACTGGAGCCGGGCGTGGTGGTGCACACTTGTCATCCCAGTACTTGGGAGGCTGAGACAGGAGGATCGCAGGTTCGTGGCCAGCCTCAGCTACTTAGTGAGGCCCTCCACAACTTAGTGAGACCCTGTTTCAAAATAAAGAATTAAAAAACAAAAAAATAGGGCTGGGGATGTATCTTGGAGGTAGAATGTCCCTGGTTCAATCTCCAGTACCGCAATAAATAAATAAATATAAAAAATAAATAATAAAAAGTGGGGCTGGGGTGTAGCTTAGAGGTAGAATGCCCCTGGGTTCAATCCCTAGTACCATAAAAAAAAAGATAAGGTAACTGGGGTGCAGCAGTGACCTTCCGGAAGGTGACAGACCCAGGGCCAGACCCTAGGATACCTGACTCCACCTCAGCCCTCGGCCCTTCCCCGGCCCCCGCCCCTGCTGGCTGAGGCTGGGACACTGCTGAAGAGTTGAACCCCAAGCCTGAGGGCTTCCCGCCCCCTCCCCAATCCTGCACTTAGCCAGGCAGCTTTGCCCAGGGGGTCCTGGTCAGGCACTAGGCCTCAGACCCGCGCAGGGGGACAGGTATGACGGGCAGGTGTGGCAGAAGCAGGGGCTCCGCCCTCAGAGGGGAGATGGAGGCTGGCCAAGGGGATGTCACCCAGGTGATCTTGAGAAAGCCTCCGCCAGGTGGGGGCGCCGTCCCGGGGGCTGGACACAGGTCTCCGACCGCGGGGGAGGGACCCTCATAGAGGGCCGCGGCCCCCAGACCCGAGAACAAGCCACGCCCCGCGTCCTGACCACGCCCCTCCCTGTCCAGCCCCTCCCACCTTCTCAGTAGCCGCGGGACCCGGACCCCGGCGGAGTTCCTCGGGGTGAGGCCCTGGGGGAGCGACTGCAGGGGCTGCGGGACAGGGAAGCCCCCCGTCTCTGACAAAGTAATGACATCCTCATCCCTCCTGCTCCTGGAGAGGCTACTGAGGCGGGGGAGGCCGGAGCCGTCTGGGAAAGCCGGGTCTCCCCGCCCGGGGCCGATGGCTCCCCCTGGGGGCCTCGAGTTCGCTCCAAAGCCCGGGGTCCACTCCCGATCTCCGCCCCCGACCCGCGCCCCAGGTCCGGGCGCGCACGGCCCGCGCCGCGCCCGCTCACCTGGCACAGCAGGTCCAGCGCGTAGCCGGCGCACGAGGCCCACAGGGCGGCGTCCACGCGGGCCGCCAGGGCTCCGAAGCGCCGCGCCAGCGCCGCGTCCTGCTCGGGGGCGCAGCAGCCGAAGGCCGAGTACTGCGCGCAGAAGCGCAGCGGCTGCGGCGGCCGGAAGGGCGGCCTGAAGTCCAGGCACTGCGGGTGCGCGGCGGCCCGGAGCGCCCGCAGCACCAGCAGCGCCCGCAGCGCCAGCAGCGCGCCGCCCGCCCCGCGCCCCGCCATGCCGCCGGCCGCGCCCCGAGCCCTCCTCCCGCCCGGCCGCACCCTCCCGGCGCTGGCGGCGCAGGGAAGGGGCAGGCCTCGAGTCTGGGGGGCCCCCTCTGCTCGGAGGTCCCCCCTGGTCCGGGACTCCCCAGCGGGACTGAAGGGAGGGGCGCGCGGCGCGCACGCTGCACGGCCTCTGGGAAGCCCCGGCGGCCAGTGCTGCACGTTTCCGCCCGGGGCGCAGGTTGGCCAGTTCCAGTCCCACTCCCTCCGGGCGGGGGAAGGACGCCTAGGAGCAGGGGGCCAGGAACTTTCTTGGAGCTACTTTAAGGGGGCGTGGTGTAAAAAGGCAGGTGGGGTCGCCCGGGACTCCCCAAGAGAAGGGAAACCGAGGCCTGGGGGGAGGGGATGGCGGGCCCCACCGTCCACCCTGCCCCGCCCCAGGCTGCTCCTGGCTCCGTTCTGGGCCAGCAATTCCTCATCGCCCTGACCCAGAGTGCTTCCCTCCTGCCTTCTGGGATTGGTACCTAGCCCTGCATCCCGCAGCCACTGCCCCCCCAACACACGACACACATACTCTGCCTCATCCCCCCCCCAACACACACACAAATCTCTCAACACCAAACTCCTGGCACTTTCCCAAGTAGACCTCAGCACCTCCTCACACCTTCACAGTCAGCTCCGTCTGGCAAACTCCTACTCGGTCTTCATTGCCCCAACTCTCACACCCATCCTCTGCAGGCCTTCTTGGGCCGCCCCCAGGGGACTAAGGCAGGGAAGCCGAGTCCCCTGGCTCTGGCCGAAACAGGTAATGATCCGAGGTCTCCACACAAGGCCAAGCATCTCTAAGTGTTTAAACAGAGCGACTCCAACATAAAGAATTGAAGTCAGAGGCCAAAAAGCTACAGGGTATGTTGAGGTAACCTGGGACCCGGAAGGAGGAGGAGTCCTTGGGCAGGACGTGGCACCGAATTGGGCAGCTGTGGTCACCTGTCCAAAGCCCCACCCTCAGGGGCGCTGGAGTCTGACACCGGGTGAGACTGTGTGCTAGATCGCAGTGGAGAGGGATGCCAGCCTCTCCCTCCTGCCTCTCTCTCCTCTCTCCTCTCTTTGTGGTATTGGGGACTGAACCCAGGGTATTCTACCTCAGAGCAACACCTTCAGCCCTATTTTATTTTTGGTTTTGAAGCACGGTCTCGCTAGGTTGCTGAGAGTCTCACTACCTTGCTGAGGCTGTCCTAGAACCTGCAATCCTCCTGTCTCAGCCTACCAAGTTGTGTGATGACAGGCATGGGCCACCTGTGCTTCTCATGGCTGAAACAGGCAGGGGGTGGCTGGGTGGGGGACCCAGAGAGCGGGGTGAGGACAGGGTGGGGGGTCTGGGGGTACGCAGGCCAGGAAGGACAGAGCACCACCCTTTCCCTCGCATTGCCAGAACAGGGCCATGGTAATGAATCAACTCTGGGGGGGGGGGGGCAGGAGTGCCACAGAGCTGGGCCATGAGATTTGGAGACAGTGTCCTCAGGACTCACTGTCATTTCCACCGAAGTTCCTGGAGGAGCCGGGCAGAGTACCCCTGCACCACCCCCCCAGGCACGCGGGCACAGAGGACGGCTCCTTGGTGTCATGTGAGCCCCCACTCTCAAGCCCATGGGACACTTAGGCTTGTGCACTAGTTCATGCAACAGTGTTCATTAGCGGAGCACTAGGCTTGGTGCCTGGAGGTGCAGTGATCCTCCTGCCTCAGCCTCCTGAGTTGCCGGGATCACAGGTGTGTGCCACCGTGCCAGGCACTTTTGTGGTTTTTACCTCCTAGAACCCCACCAGGTTCTCACAGGGAAGAGTCAGGAGCCCTCAGGGCTCTGGCTAGGGGACAGGAAGAGGTACCCAATACTTGGGAGGCTGAGACAGGAAGATCACAAGTTTGAGGCCAGCCTTAACAATTTAGTGAGACCCTCAGCAACTTAATGAGACCCTCTTTCTTTCTTTTTCTTTTTCTTTTTTCTTTTTTTTTTTTGTACTACTGGGGATTGAACCCAGGAGTATTCTACCTCTGAGCTACACCTCCAGTCTGATTTTATGTTGAAACAGGGTCTCGCTGTTGATGAAGCTGGTCTTGAACCTTCGATCTTTCTGTCTCAGCCTCCCAAGCACTGGGATTACAAGCGTATGCCACCAACACCCAGCTGAGACTGTTTCAAAATAAAACATAAAAAAAAGAGGGCTGGAGCCAGGCGTGGTGGCGCACGCTTGTAATCCCAGCATTTGGGAGGCTGAGACTGGAGGATCTGGGTTTGTGGCCAGCCTCAGCTACTTAGTGAGGCACTCCGCAACTTAGTGAGACTCAGTTTCAAAATAAAGAATAAAAAATAGGGCTGGGGGTATAGCTCGGAGGTAGAATGCCCCTGAGTTCAATCCCCAGTTCCGCAAAAAAAAAAAAAAAAAGAGGGCTGGGAGTATAGCTCCAAGCTAGGACATCCCTGAGTTCAATTCCCAGTTACACACACACACACACACACACACACACACACACACACACACACACACAGAGTCTAATATATGTGAAATTGGAAAATTGGAAAGAGAAGAAAGTGAAAAACAAGAAGGAGAAATATATGAAAGAAAAATAGCTAAGAATTTTCTAAAATTAATGACAGATAGCAAACAACAGATCTGGGAACCTAAGAGAGCACAAAGCAGGATGCATACCAATAAATAAATAAATAAAATCTAGCCGGGCGTGGTGGTGCACACCTGTAATCCCAGCATTCGGGAGGCTGAGACCGGAGGATCCGGGTTCGCGGCCAGCCTCAGCTACCTAGTGAGGCACTCCGCAACTTAGTGAGACTCGGTTTCAAAATAAAGAATAAAAAATAGGGCTGGGGGTTTAGCTCGGAGGTAGAATGCTCCTGAGTTCAATCCCCAGTACCGCAAAAATAAATAAATAAATAAATAAATAAAATCTACCTGTAGGCTCATCTTATCTATTATTTTTTATTTTATTTTTAATTTTTTTTATTTTTTGCAGTACTGGGGATTGAACCCAGGGTCATTCTACCTCTGAGCTACTCCCCCATCCCTATTTTTTATTTTTTATTTTGAAACAGGGTCTCACTAAGTTGCGGAGGGCCTCGCTAAGTAGCTGAGCCTGGCCGTGAATCCGGATCCTCCTGTCTCAGCCTCCCAAGTACTGGGATTACAAGCATGCGCCACCACGCCTGGCTGGCACATCATATATATATATATATATGGCACATCATAAATATATATATATTTTTTTTTTCGGTACTGGAGATTAAACCCAGGACATTCTACCTCTGAGCTACACACCCCCCCGCCCTATTTTTTATTCTTTATTTTGAAACAGGGTCTCACTAAGTTCCGGAGGGCCTCACTGAGTAGCTGAGGCTGCCCGCGAACCCAGGTCCTCCGGTCTCAGCCTCCCGAATACTAGGATTACAAGCGTGCATCACCATGCCCGGCTGGCACATCATATTTAAACTGCAGAAAATCAGAAACAGAAATCTTGAAAGAAGCCACAGAGGGAGAAACACACCCTCCCTGCAGAGGAGCAGGAGAACTCCAGCAAACTTCTCACTAGAAACCACGAGAGCAAACAGTGTGGGCGAGATACGTGAAGTGGTAGAAGTAAAACACCATCCACCTAGAAGTCTAGATCCAGCAAAATTATCCTTCAAGAGTAAGACTGAGCCAGGCGTGATGGCGCACGCTAGTAATCCCCATACTTGGGAGGCTGAAACCGGAAGATCAGGTTGGCGGCCAGCCTCAGCTACTTAGTGAGGCCCTCCACAACCTAGTGAGACCCTGTTTCAAAATAAAGAATGAAAAATAGGACTGGGGATGTAGCTCAGAGGTAGAATGCCCCTGGGTTCAATCCCAAGTACCACACACACACACAAAAATAGAGTGAGAGTGGGCCGGGCGTGGTGCGCTTGGGAGGCTGAAATAGGAGGATCACAGGTTTGATGCTAGCCTCAGCATCTTAGCAAGACCCTGTTTCAAAACAAAAAAAATAAAATAGGGCTGGAGATTTAGGAGATTTAACTCAGAGGTGAATGCCCTTGGGTTAAATCCCCAGTACCAAAAAAAAAAAGTAAAAATGATAGCTGGGCATGGTCCCATATTCCTGTGATCCCAGGAGGATTGAAGTTCCGGGCCAGCCTAGGCAATTTAGAGAGACCTTGTTTCAAAATAAAAGTAAAATTAAAAGATCTGGGAGTGGTACTTATGAGGCTGAGGCAAGAGGGTCATAGGTTTGAGAACTGTCTCAACAATATAGCAAGGCTTTCAGCAACCTAGTGAGAACCTGTTTCCAAACAAAAAAATAAATAAAAAGGGCTGAGGGTGTAGATCGAAGGTAGAATGCCCCTGGGTTCAATTTCTAGTACCAAAAAAAAAAAAAAAAGAGTAGCTACATTAATTAAGTGTGTGTGTGTGTGTGTGTGTGTGTGTGTGTGTGTGTTAGTGAGGATTGAACCCAGGGGCATTCTACCTCCGAGCTACCCCCCTAGCCCTATTTTATTTTATTTATTTTATTTTGGGGGGGTAGTACTGGGGATTGAACCCAGAAGCATCCAACCTCTGAGCTACACCCCCAGCCCTATTTTTTATTCTTTATTTTGAGACAGGGTCTCACTAAGTTGCGGAGGGCCGTCACTAAGTAGCTGAGGCTGGCTGCGAACCCGAATCTTCCGGTTTCAGCTTCCCAAGTACGGGGATTACTAGCGTGCGCCACCACACCTGATTTAGCCACATTAATTTCTAAGCAAACTTCAGAGCAGGCTGTGGCGGCCCATGCTTGTAATCCTAGTACTTGGAAGACTGCCACAGGAGGATCACAGGTTTGTGGCCAGCCTCAGCAACTTAGGGAGACCTTGTTTCCAAATAAAAAATAAAATAGGGCTGGGAGAGCCGGGCGTGGTGGCGCACGCTTGTAATCCCAGCATTCAGGAGGCTGAGACTGGAGGATCCGGGTTCGAAGCCAGCCTCAGCTACATAGTGAGGCACCCCGCAACTTAGTGAGACTCGGTTTCAAAATAAAGAATAAAAAATAGGGCTGGGGGTGTAGCTCGGAGGTAGAATGCCCCTGAGTTCAATCCCTAGTGTCACCAAAAAAAAAAAAAAAAAAAAAAAAAAAAAAAAAAATAGGGCTGGGAGTGTGGCTCACTGGCTTGGCCACTCCAGCTGCAGCTCCGCCCAGAGCGGCGGTCTCGGGCAAGCTGGCCAGGACAGTTTCTCCCAAAGCTGTCTTTGGGTGTTTATGGAGACAAGCAGGACACCGAGGGTCCCTTGTGCTAAAGCTGCCCTCAAGTGGACACGCGTCCTCCAAAGCAGCCATGGCTGAGAAGGCTCGGACTTCCTTTAGCAAATCACTCGAGGAAGCCCTCGGAGGCTGCTCTTCACGCCCACCCCCCAGGCCTGCCTGGCACCAGGAGGGGCACGGGCCCTGCTTCAGATCCCCCCGCCAAAAAACAAACAAACCCACCCCAGATCCAGTTTCTCTATCTGTTGAGCAGGAGCGAGGAAGAGCTGAGATGGGGCCACTGCTGGCCATTCTGGCCCTTGGTCCTTGGTCCTCCTGAACTCACGAGTGTCCAGGAACACGGCGACATTTCCAGCTGCCCAGTGGACAGTCTCGGCTGCCAGACCCGTGACCCACCAGGCCAGCACCTCTGACCAAACCGATCCACATGGGCAGCTGTGCTTGGCTTCTGCAGACCAGCCGCCGCTAATTACATGGTGGTTAGTGCTAATTACTGAAGTGCTAAGAGTGAGCGCTGGACAGCGAGTTAGTGGCTACTCAGCCACCCTCCCGGCCAGACGACCTGTGCGTTGTGGGTGGAGGCCGACAAGGGGCCTGGGGGCTGCAGAGGCCTCAGACCGCGGCCCTAGGACTCTCAGACACAGCCCACTCCTGCGGAAGATGACCAAGTACAGAGAGGAAGCTCCCAGGTGCCAATGAGATTATTAATGAGATTCCACCAATGAGAATATTAAGCCATGTCACCTTGGATATAAGAACTTTTGTGTTTTTTTTTAGTATTTAAGATTGAACCCAGAGCCGGGCGCGGTGGCGCACGCTTGTAATCCCAGCATTCGGGAGGCTGAGACCGGAGGATCCGGGTTCGCGGCCAGCCTCAGCTACCTAGTGAGGCACTCTGCAACTTAGTGAGACTCGGTTTCAAAATAAAGAATAAAAACTAGGGCTGGGGGTATAGCTCGGAGGTAGAATGCCCCTGAGTTCAATCCCCAGTACCGCAAAAAAAAA